>JAFEMH010002899.1:0-303986 GCA_022495995.1 Adenophora triphylla var. japonica
CACGGTCCAATTTTCGATCTCGACCTTTCACGGTCCAACTTCGATCCCGACCTTTCACGGTCTCATTTCCGTTCTCGACCTTTCACCGTCCAACTTCGATCCCGACCTTTCACGATCCAATCCTTAATCGCGACCTTCCACGGTCCAATGTCCAATCTCGACCTTTCACGATCCAATCTCTAATCCCGACCTTTCACGGTCCAATTTTCGATCTTAACCTTTCACGGTCCAATTTTCGATCGCGACCTTTCAAGGTCCAATATTTAATCTCGACCTTTCACGGTCTAACTCCCTCTCTCAACCTTTCACGGTCTGATCTCCGTTCTCGACCTTTGACGGTCTAAACCCCAATCCCGACCTTCCACGATCCGATCTACGATCCCCACTTTTCACAGTTCAATTTCCCTCGACTTAAAGAGGCCATCTCTTGTTTTGCGCCAAAATTGGCCACGTCCATTCCTCAACCTTTATTCTGATTTCAGTCAAATAAAGAAATGAGCTTTGTAAATTGATCGCGACTTAAACTTCATGAAATGGCTTTGAATTTCCTTTACAATTTGTCAATCGTCAATCACACGCCATGTCTCTGGTGACCCTCGATTACTCGACAAAGAAGCTCGTGGCCCAAGAGGAGCGTCATCGCCGTGAAATGCAAGCCATGCTCGAATGACAAGAAGAGTGTCATTTGGATAATGAGTGACAACTTTCTGATCAGCTGCGATCGATGGCTTTAACTATTCGGGATGAGTTTGATTCAACATTGATTGAGCATTGGTCCAAAGTTCACGACGGATCCACCTTTAGATGCTCCCTCTCTGATATATTGGGGCTCTTTTATGAGTGGACAAATTGACAAGCTTGATGACTTTGATGATGGTCCAAGTGTCATCGCTTGATACAACGTGGAGCACCCTCGGGTCTATTTCTCCTCTAACAAAGACGAATTCTTCACGACGATCTGCTAGACTAGGGGCTACAAAAAAAAAAGAGTCATACAGTCA
Organism: Adenophora triphylla var. japonica; assembly: GCA_022495995.1. NCBI lineage: Eukaryota > Viridiplantae > Streptophyta > Magnoliopsida > Asterales > Campanulaceae > Adenophora > Adenophora triphylla. Next base: position 1,002 of record JAFEMH010002899.1, read on the forward strand.
AACTTCGTAGGTTCTAGTACTTTCCTCATTCAATCGAGTCCTCCTCGGACATTGTAGTTAATCTTTAATTTTCTATACATGAGTCTCCTTTCTTTTCTTGCTAGACTTGAGACATTATTTTGCACCCCCACATTACATTTAATGAAATGGTTTTGTTCTATATGATTACTTGCATTGCTCAACAAATAATTCCTCAAATGATTAATGTTTTGATTAATTGGTGTGAAAAAGTCAACTGATAGCTCCCCATACACTTTACCATACCCCACACAAAGGCCTCCATCAAGCCATACACTTTCCAAATCATATCCCTACCATCACCTTGACCAAGTCAACAATGGCGGCAACATCATGGAAGAACAAAAGGTTACTTAGCATTAAATGATTGTCCTCATATCGACAATAAGCTAGGGACTTTCCTCCCCCTCATATGTATCAAATGAGTTCAAGCAAGGCCAAAAATAAAGCCAAGGACCTAGCACCGCTAGTCAGAAGCTCAACAAATGGACGAATTTAAGGCTCGAAGAAATAGAAATTGTCAATTCCAATGAAGCAGTTTAAGCAAAGGCAAGAACGTATCATGAGTCCTTGAGCTATATTCAAATTCTTTCTCTTCCAGTGAGAGCAACGATCCAGAAACAATGAAATCAATGAAATAACTGTTAAACGCAACTTGTTAAGGAATCATCTCAAGGCTCCAGCCTCATCATCTAGCCTTCTGTCCAATCCTTTTCATCAAAGGAACCACAAATGTTCATATCCTTGCCCCAAGGCCAAGCACAGTTCGGCCTCGACCTGATCTCCTTACCTTAAGGAACGTGGGCAACCAGAAATAGTCCAGTCATACGCACATACAAATCCATAAACCCGGTCTCATCAATGACCTCTCCTATACACAAACCTTCTTTCACACCTAACCAAATTCGATCCTTGATACCGATTGACTTTTTCCTCATGATTAATCAAAAAATTTCATCATATTGAGTTTAATTGTTGACTAACCCGAACATCAGTAGAGGGTTTTAAGAAATCTTGTGATCATCGTGAACAGAACAAGTTTTCAGATGTCTCGACAAGTCTTTTTTTTTCTAAAAAAAAATAGGAAAAATAGAGCTAAACACTAGTTTTCTATCATCAAGGGCTTCCATACACTTTTACAAACCTTTCGGCGCTTACTCTCTCAAAAGAGTCAAACCCAAAAGCATGGTTTTTGTGCCAACATCAAATAAGACATTCACACACAAAAAAAGGGGCTCGTTCCCAACTTTCAAAGAATACGCCCTTGCAAATGTACATTACAAGTCATTTCTTTTACATTATGGTTCAACATAGATTGGGGTCGCGTTGGATACACTTCAGGATTTCCTTGAATGACTAAACAAACTGGGGGATGTACCGATCATTTTGGACTCAAAGTCAAAGCACTTCTTTGAATAGGGGCTTCCAAGTCATTTTCTTCAAGATAGGTCTTCGCCAAGATGCTTCTTCACAGCGGGGCTTTGTTTAGAAAAGGAACCCGAAGCTTCGTCAAATTGTTTCTTCGAACCAGTGCTTCATCAAGTCACAATCATTTCGAGCCAGTGCTTATCAATCTCAACTCTTTCCAAAGACATGGTGAACCAGCACGATCAGACAAAATGCAAACAAACACAAAGCCTAATTGAAGACTTTTAAGTTGCAATCAATTACATAACTTTATTCTTTGGTTTGTCCCTTCAAAAAAAGATCGGTATTTCACAAAAATCGCTCTTGCTGGCCTTAAGCATCTCTTCGTGAGATCTTTCCGTTATCTCCTCGTTAGATTCCCTCCTGAGATTTTGCATCTCATTATCTCCTAGTGAGATCTTTCCGTTATCTCTTCGTGAGATTCCCTTCTGAGATTTCGCATTTCTTTATCTCCTAGTGAGATCTTTCCATTATCTCTTCGTGATATTTCCCCCCCTCCCCCCGAGATTTTGCATCTCCCCATCTCTTCGTGAGATTCCATCTTGAGAATTCAAATCTCGTTATCTCCTAGTGAGATCTTTACGTTATCTCCTAGTGAGATCTTCTCGTTATCTCCTCGTGAGATTCCTTCCCGTTATCTCTTTGTGAGATTCTCTCTCGAGACTTTGCCTCTCGTTCTCTCCTCGTGATATCCTTTCCTAAAAGTCCTTCCCATAACAACTCCCGATCTAGGGACTACTCTCTCAGGGACCAAATGGGTTTGATCTTGCAAAAGCCATTCTCTGCAAATTCATGCTTTTTGGTCCCCAAAATACCTCTTTTTGGCAGTTATCGTAAGCCCGAATCTCTCTCCAACATCGTGACAGTCACCAAGGCCAATGGAAAGGTCAGATGCTGCGTAGACTTTCGAGACCTTAGCAAAGCCAGCCGGAAGGATGATTTCCCGCTGCCAAACATCGGTGTGTTGGTTGACACCTCGACCAATTACGAAGTAAAAAAAACCCTTTGTAGATGGTTTTACCGGATACAACCAGATCAAAATGTCCGAAGAAGATCAGGGCAAGACTGCCTTCACTACTTCATGGGGAACATACTGTTATACGGTAAAGCCATTTGGCTTAAAGAATGTCGGGGCTACCTATCAAAGGGCTGTAACCGCACTCTTTCATGACATGACCCACAAAGAGATCGAGTACGTAGATGACATGATCATACACTCCAAAGGATCTGACATGCATCACATGATAGACTTAAGAAAGTTCTTCAATCGGCTTAGAAAGCACTCCATGTGACTGAACCCCGCAAAGTGCACTTTTGGCGTGAGGCGAGTCAAAGTACTAGGGTACATGGTACGGAAAGAGGCATCGAAACCGACCCCCAGAAAATCAAGGCCATCATCGATATGAAACCACCTCGAACACTGACAGAAGTGAAAAGTTTCATGGGAAGACTTCAATACATCAGTCGCTTTGTAAACCAGCTGACGTCTCTCTCTGAGCCAATCTTCAAACTAATGAAGAAAAATGCCAATATCGAATGGAATGCTGAATGCCAAGAAGCTTTCGAGAAAATCAAGACATACTTGGTAAACCCCCCGATCCTATGCCCGCCGCATGAAGATAAGCCACTCCTCTTATACCTGACTGTGACTGATACATCAATTGGGGCTATGCTGGCGCAAGAGAAGAAGGATTTATCAACACTATTCATCGAGGGGCCCAAGCAGACATCTCTCTTTACGAGGGACAAATCCCATCTTGACATATCATTCTTCCCTACATGAATCCAATCGTGCTAACATAGCCCTTATTGCTATCCTATTAAAGATAGTGTTAGACTATATCAAACATAACCTTCATCATGTGGAAGATGATGAAAATCTCAGGTACAAAGGATTCTAATGACACGACTATCATGAGATTTACATATGACCATGGACCATGTCATAAATCTCATTGATGGGTCTGTCCAGTATCTTGTTCTCCAACAAGTACCTATAAGTGTAATGTGCATCCCCATGCATATAGTCATCTATATGATTATCCATTACCAACGTATACTAGTTATTCATAATAACTAGGGACACAAATTATTATAATAAACATGTAAACATATAATAATCCAGATAAGCAGTCTTTATAACAAATGGTAAACACGATTACACAACGGTATTGATAATCAGTCATAATAATCATCAGTCTAGGGCATAACACCAACAATATCCCACTTGCACTAGGCCCAATCTCTTAGGTATCGTATACCCATGGACCTAACATGACCATCATGCTTCTTCTTGTGCGAGGGGCTTTGTAAGCGGATCCCCTATGTTTATCATCGATCGATACTTTTCCTATCTTAACGTCTTCTCATTCTATGAATTCTCGAATGAGGTGAAAATGTCTAAGTATGTGTTTGGATCACTGATGTTACCTTGGTTCCTTTGCTTGCACAATGGCACCACTATTGTCACAACAAAGTTCCACCGGATTAGTGATACTTGGAACAACTTTCAAGTCACTAATGAACTTTTGATCCAAACTGGCTCTTTAGCTGCATCGGATGCCGCTAAGTATTTGACCTCAGTTGTAGAATCGGCTACGGTATTCTGCTTGGAACTCTTCCAACAAAACCACACCTCTATTAAGCATAAATACAAATCCCAATTGCAATCTTAAATTATCTTTGTCAGTTTGGAAGCTTGCATCTGTGTAACCCTTACAACAAGATTAACTTCCAACCTTTCAAAGACCAAGAACGCATCCTTAGTCCTTTTTAAGTACTTAAGGATCGTCTTAATTGCCATCCAATGGTTCTCACCAGGATTAGATTGATATCGACTCGTCATCAGTGTTCTAAAAGACCCCGCCTAAGGGCGCCTAGGCCCCGCCTAGGCTCTAGGCCCCTCTCCAACGCCTAGTTCTAAAACCTGCCTAGGCCCCGACTAATCCCGACTAGTTCCCGCCTAGGCGCTAGGCCCGGCTCCGCTGCCTAGCATCCGCCTAGCGCTTTTTAGAACCTTGCTCGTCATGCTTAGAGCATACAAGCCGTCGGGTCTAGTACAAATCATGGAATACATGATAGATCCAATAGCCGAAGCATATGAGACTTCATTCATTCTCTTTCGCTCAGCAGTTATCTTAGGACACTGATTCTTGCTTAGAGTAATACCATGACCCATTGGCAAGTTTCCTCTCTTAGAATTTTTCATCTTGAATTTTCTAAGAACTTTGTCAATGTAAGTACTTTGACTCAAACCAATTATCCTTTTAGATCTATCTCTATAGATCTTGATGCCAATGATGTAAATGGCTTTACCCATATCTTTCATTGAGAAACACTTCCTTGACCAACACTTGACAGTCTGAAGTGCCGGAACGTCGTTTCCAATGAGTAAGATATCATCGACATACAATACTAGAAATAGTACTATGCTCCCACTGAATTTTAAGTATACACAAGGTTCATCTTCATTCTTGATGGAGTCAAACTCTTTGACCCATTCATTAAAATGAAGATTCCAACTCCCATTCATTAAAATGAAGATTCCAACTCCTCGAAGCTTTCTTCAACCCATATATGGATCTTTGCAACTTGCATACTTTATTAGAATTTCTTGGATCGACAAAACTTCGGGTTGTGTACTATACACATCCTCAAGAATCTTTCCATTTAGGAAAGCCGTTTGACATCCATTTGCTATATAACATATTCATAATATGCGGCTATGACAATTAAAATTCTAATAGACTTTGGCATTGCAACTGGCGGAAAAAGGTTTCAACATAGTCAATACAATGAATTTGCCTAAATCCCTTTGCTACAAGCCTAGTCTTGTAAGTATACACCTTCCCATCCATGTCGGTCTTGAAGATCCACTTGCACCCATTAGTTTTTACACCTTTAGGTGGCTCAATCAAGTTCCAAACTTGATTATCAGACATGGATTGTAATTCAAATTCCATAGTTCCTAGTCATTTATCCGAATCAGGAGTGGACATCACCTCTAGATAGAAAGTAGGTTCGTCATTCTCAATGACTTCTACTTCATTACTTTCCGATACTAGAAATCAATATTTCTCGTGTTCGGATCATAACCTATCCGATCTATGATGGACTTGTGAAACTTGAACCGGTTCCACAGCTCTTTGTGAACTTGGTTCCGTGTCTACTCTTGGTTCCATGTTATTTTCAGGTTCTTGAATTTCTTCAAGATTAATTTTACTCCCACTTGATCCTTTATTGAGAAACTGTTTCTCAAGAAACGAACCATATAGAGCAACAAACACTTTGTTCTCATTCCGGTTGTAAATTAATATCCTTTTAGATTCTTTAGGATAACCAATGAAAATAACCTTGTCAGATTTTGGTGCTAACATATTAGAGACAAGTCTCTTCACATAAGCTTTGCAACCCCAAATCTTCATGAAAGACAAATTAAGTTTTCTTCCATGCCACATCTCATGTGGGGTCTTAGGAGACAATTTAGTAGGGACTCTGTTCAGTGTGAACGCAGCAGTCTCTAATGCATATCCTCAAAAAGGAAATATGTTGGGTTTTGGGGTTACAAACGCAGCGGAAGACTTAGAAATAACAAGCAAAACCCTAGCACTTTAATCCGTCTAACATGAAGTGGAAAAACTATGAAATAAAATTACAAACCTTGAATGCGATTATGTTATTCAAAACAGATCTCAAAATTCAAGCTTAGAATTTTGATGTCAAAATCGGATCTTCTTCTTCCTTGTTCAACCTTGGTGATGTATCAATCAATTGAGATCTTCAAGTCTTAGGAGATAAAGCAACCTCCCTCTAATGGTGATCCACACGCGAACGAACCAAGAACTCTTCTTGTTGGATTACTAGATGATCCCCTTGATTGTTGAAACACTTTTCAACAATCTATGGCTAATATGGAATTGAATCTAGGGTGTTTTGATCTTTGATTCGTAATCAAAATCAAGATAATTGTGTTTATCAAGCCCTAAAATTCGTGTGTTATGGCTAGGGCAAAAGGGCATATTTAAACTTTATAAATATCCCTAACTGTTAGGAAAAAAAGCCCTAATCCGAAGCTAAAACGGATTGCTGAAACGGGTGCTGGGCGGTCGCCCACCTAGGGCTGGGCGGTCACCTAGTTGTACATCGCCTTTGTCCTTATTCAAAACCCAACCTGGGCGGTCGTCCACATGAACCTCGGCGGTCGCCCAGTTGTACAGTCTTTCATGCCTTGTTTCGAACTCCTCCTGCGCGGTCGCCCATATCCACCTCGGCGGTCGCCCAAGTCAACGGTTGACTTGTGGGCGGTCGCACACTGTGAATCTCAGCGGTCGCCCAGGAGACAAGATTCCATAATTTCAGCCCGAATCAAATTCGTTCTTTGTGTGTGACCCTTTAGGAATTATATTTATGTTGGTAGTGAGTTGAAAATCGACCTCACAAGTCATAAGTGCTTTCTAGCAAACCATTATATCCACCCAATTAATATAACATCAAAGCTTGATTCCTCGATACATCAAATGTCACAATCCTTTTGCCCACGATGTTAAATTGAACATGAGTCATGATCTATGTCAACTCATATTGTTCACTGCTTTCTCGACTCCGAATATGTTGATAATCCAAGTGCTTTTGATCTCTATCAAATCTCTTGAGTATGGTCATACATTTCATCAACACTATTCATCGAGGGGCCCAAGCAAACATCTCTCTCAAACAGAGAGGGACAAATCCCGTCTTGACTTATCATTCTTCCCTACAAGAATCCAATCGTACTAACATAGCCCTTATTGCTATCCGATTAAAGATAGTGTTAGACTATATTAAGCACAATGTTCATCATGTGGAAGACGATGATAATCTCAGGTACGAAGGATTCCAATGACACAACTATCATGAGATTTAATCATGACAATAGACCATGTCATAAATCTCATAAGCGGGTCTGTCCGTACTTGTTCTCTAGCAAGTGCCCATAAGTGTAATGTGCATCCCCATGCATATAATCATCTCCATGATTATCCATTACCAACTTATAATAGTTGTTCACAACAACTAGGGACGCAAGTTATTTTAGCAAACATGTAAACATATAATGAACCAAATAAAATTTCTCTATAATAAATGATAAAGATGATAAATAACGGTTTAAGTTAAACATAACTAAAGCCTAGGGCATTACACCGACAATATCCCACTTGCACTAGGCTCCATCTATGTATCGAATACCCATGGACCTAACATGACAATCATGCTTTGCTTGTGAGAGGGGCTTTGTAAGTGGATTTCCAATGTTATCATCGGTTGATACTTTGCATATCTTAACGTCTCCTCATTCTATTAATTCTTGAATGAGATGAAAACGTCTAATTATGTGTTTGGATCGCAGATGTGACCTTAGTTCCATTGCTTGCAAAAATGACACCACAATTGTCACAACAAAGTTCTACCGAATTAGTGATACTTGGAATGACTTCAAAACACTAATGGACTTCTTGATCCAAACTGCCTCTTTTAGCTGCATCATATGTCGCTAAATATTCATCCTTAGTTGTAGAATCGACTATGGTATTCTGCTTGGAACTCTTCCATCAAAACCGCACCTCTATTAAGCATAAATACAAACTCTAATTGCGATTTTAAAATTAACTTTGTCAGTTTGGAAGCTTGCTTATGTGTAACCCATTACAACAAGATCATCTTCCGTACCTCCAAAGACCAAGAACGTATCCTTAGTCCTTCTTAAGTACTTAAGGATCGTCTTAACTGCCATCCAATGGTTCTCATCAGGATTAGATTGGTATCGACTCGTCATGCTTAGAACATACGAGACGTTAGGTCTAGTACAAATCATGGCATACATGACAGATCCAAATGTCGGAGCATATGGAACTTCATTTATTCTCTTTTGTTCATCAGTTGTCATATGACACTGATATATATCGATATACAATACTAGAAATAATACTATGCTCCCACTGAATTTCATGTATACATAAGGTTCATCTTCGTACTTGATGAAGTCAAACTCTTTGATCGATTCATCAAAATGAAGATTCCAACTCCTCGAAGCTTGCTTCAACCCAAAATTGGATCTTTGCAACTTGCACACTTTATTAGAATTCCTTGGATAGACAAAATTTCGGGTTATGTACTATACACATCCTTAGAAATCTTTCCATTTAGGAAAGGCGTTTGACCTCCATTTGTCATATCACATAGTCACAATATGCGGTTATGACAATTGAAATTCTAATAGACTTTGGCATTGTAACTGGCGAAAAGGTTTCAACATAGTCAATGCTATGAATTTGCCTAAATCCCTTTGCTACAAGCTTTAGCCTTGAAAGTATACACCTTCCCATTTATGTCGGTCTTGAAGACCTACTTGCACCCTTTTTAGTTTTTACACCTTCAGGTGACTCAATCAAGTTCCAAACTTGATTATCAGACATGGATTGTAATTCGGATTCCATGGTTCATAGCCATTTATCCGAATTAGGAGTAGACATCACCTCTAGATAGGAAGTAGGTTCATCATTCTCAATGACTTCCACTTCATTACTTTCCGATATGAGAAGTTCATATCTCTCGGGTTCGGATCATAACCTATCCGATCTACGATGGACTTGTGCATCTTGAACTGGTTTCACAACTCCTTGTGAACTTGGTTCCGTCTCTACTCTTGGTTCCATGTTATTTTTAGGTTCTTCAATTTCTTCAAGATTAATTTTACTCCCACTAGATCCTTTATTGAGAAACTATTTCTCAAGAAACGAACCATATAGAGAAACAAAACACGTTGTTCTCATTGCAGTTGTAAAATTAATATCCTTTACTTTCCTTAGGATAACCAATTAAAATAACCTTGTCAGATTTTGGTGCTAACTTATAAGAGACAAGTCTCTTCGTATAAGCTTTGCAACCCCAAATCTTCATGAAAGACAAACTAAGTTTTCTTTTATGTCACATATCATGTGGGGTCTTAGGAACCTATTTAGTAGGGACTCTGTTCAGTGTGAACACAGCATTCTCTAATGCATATCCTCAAAAGGAAATAGGAAGGTCAACTTTGACTCATCATCAAATGAACCATGTCAAACAAGGTTCAATTCCTCCTTTCAGACATCATTCATAGTGGTGTTCTGCATGGAGTCAACTCTGAAACAATTTCATAGTTTTGAGATGATAGTCAAAAACTCTTGGCTCAAATATTCATCACCTCGATCGGATCGAAGTACATTAATAGTTTTGCCTAGTTGATTTTGTACTTCATTTTGAAATATTCCAAATATCTCAAATGCTTCACTTTTAGACTTCATCGGATAGACATAGTCATATCTAGATAAGTCATTAGTGAATGTAATGAAATACCGAAATCTTTCCCTAGCAATGCTACTTAATGGTCCATATACATCTCATGTACAAGGGCCAATAAGCCACTAGCCTTCCCACTACTCTTAGTGTAGGTTGGCTTAGTCATTTTACCAAAACAAGATTCGCATACCTCAAATGATTCATAATCAAGCGAGTCTAAAATCCATCCTCATGGAATTTAGAAATAATTTTCTCATTTATACGACTAAGCCGACAATGCCATATGAACGCGTTGTTCATATCATTCGGTTTAGATTTCTTACTTATATTATAGATATCTTCAATATTATTTTGTTTCTTAACATCAAGGATATAAAGACATTAAATGAAATATGCAATACAATAAAGCATATCATTTAAATAAATATAAAACTTCTTATTCTCAATAAGAAAATTATATCCTTCATCATCCATGTAAGAAACGGAAATAATACTCCTACTCAAATTCGGAACGCAGTAACACTTGTTCAAAACAAGTACTAGTCCACTAGGTAAAATGACTTCATAAGTCCCTACGGCTAATGCAGCAACTCTTGCTCCATTCCCACACATAGGTTTAATTCACCTTCTTTGAGTAGCTTTCTATTCTTTATTACTTGCACATTTAAACAAATGTGGGATTCATATCTGGTATCATATACCAAAGAACAAGAAGTATAAAGGAAAATATCTATCATATAGATACCTGAAGTAGTAGCAATCGTATTGCCCTTCTTCACCTTTTAGGTCTTCCTTTTAAGCCTTGCAACTTTGCTTCCAATGACCAATCTCATTGCAATGGTAGCAAAATGCATCATTTTGAGACACTTTGGGTTTAGCCTCTTCAACTTTGGCAACTTTTTCTCTAGGTTTAGAACACTTGCTTTACCTTCTTTGTCTTCCATTTTAAACCCATTTCTTGTGTTAACCATTAACACAACATACCTCTCTTGCCTACCCTGCACTTGGAACATTTCCTCAGTGTGATGTGCTAGGTCATAAGCAGTTATCATGTGTTCAAGGTCCTTCATAAGAGCCTAACACATGATGGCAAGTATAAGTCAAGCAACATCATTAGACTCATCAACATGTTTCTAATGTTGCTCCTTATCTGCCCTTTGCAACATTTGCAGCGAGTTCAGTAGGAACGGGTTCGTCAAGAACGTACAATTTTGCCTAAGAACTATTCTTAAGCTTCTGATCCAATCAGAATAGTCTGTACCGCTCTTTTCGTCTTGCCCTTCATAAGGACAAATCGCAATCTATTGTGTAATGCCATTTCTACAACAAAATATGCAAATCATATGAACCCATATCAATATCAACACATTTATCATCTGAGAGCAAATAATGTATTTCACAAATACTCCCACTAAATTATACACCTTCAAATACAAGCATATATCTTATAATTATAGTGGGCTAAGATCCAGATTTCACTTGATTTTGGTTTAACTAAGTCAATGCCCGAAATCAAGCTATTTAGGTAGATAACATCAATCATATCATATATGACTCTTAGATTTTTTTATGAGATTTCCTTAGACATCATATGTCAAAAACATGTTTTAATCTCATCTATGTCTTGGGTCAAATCTCATTTGAAAGCACCAATTAAGTCAAAACCTTTTTCAAATGTATGAGGCATGGAACGATGCACCTAACTGAGTCAAAACTACATCAACCATTATCTCATCTTGCTCACAAATTAAGATATAATGATGCACCTAACTGATTCAAAACTACATCTAAATACCCTAAAATTTCACAAGTGTTCTAATCAAGGAATGGCATAAGACTTAAATATTTAGAAGGTTTTACACATAACAAACATCGCATGGTTGTATATGAAACTTATGTGTACATCATCATGAACATGGGATTTTCACATAAAATCCTACTTTAGGATCATATCAATAATCATGTAATAAATAACAATTATTAACTACATAATTATTCCATTCTCAAAATATACGGATTCAAACAATCATATTTATCATATTAAGATGAACATCAAATTCTAAACAAACAATTTGTTTTAATTTGAGAATTTACTAATCTTTTGTTTAATCAAATTAAACAGGTCATTACCCATGTAAAAGATTAATCACATTAACCAATTGTTAATCATGATCATGGCATATCACATATACTTGTTTTCTCAAAACAACACACATAAAATCATAGATCTATTTCACATATAGCATGTAAAGCATTTAATCATATTAAATCTAGCATGCCAATTTTAACCTAATCATGATAAGACGCGGTTCTGATACCACTGTTGGGTTTTGGGGTTACAAACGCAGCGGAAGACTTAGAAATAACAAGCAAAACCCTAGCCCTTTAATCCGTCTAACATGAAGAGGAAAAACTATGAAATAAAATTACATACCTTGAATGTGATTATGTTATTCAAAACAGAGCTCAAAATTCAAGCTTAGAATTTTGATGTCAAAATCGGATCTTCTTCTTCCTTGTTCAACCTTGGTGATTAATCAATCAATTGATATCTTCAAGCCTTAGGAGATAAAGCAACCTCCCTCTAATGGTGATCCACACGCGAACGAACCAAGAACTCTTCTTGTGGGATTGCTAGATGATCCCCTTGATTGTTGAAACACTTTTCAACAATCTATGGCTAATATGGAATTGAATCTAGGGTGTTTTGATCTTTGATTCGTAATCAAAATCAAGATAATTGTGTTTATCAAGCCCTAAAATTCGTGTGTTATGGCTAGGGCAAAAGGGAATATTTATACTTTATAAATATCCCTAACTGTTAGGGAAAAAAGCCCTAATTCGAAGCCAAAATGAATTGCTGAAACGGGTGCTGGGCGGTCGCCTAGTTGTACAGTGCCTTTGTCCTTATTCGAAACCCAACTTGGGCGGTCGCCCACATGAACCTCGGCGGTCGCCCAGTTGTATAGTCTTTCATGCCTTGTTTCGAACCCCTCCTGCGCGGTCGCCCATATCCACCTCGGCGGTCGCCCAAGTCAACGGTTGACTTGTGGGCGGTCGCACACTGTGAATCTCAGCGGTCGCCCAGGAGACAAGATTCCATAATTTCAGCCCGAATCAAATTCGTTCTTTGTGTGTGACCCTTTAGGAATTATATTTATGTTGATAGTGAGTTGAAACATCGACCTCACAAGACATAAGTGCTTTCTAGCAAACCATTATATCCACCCAATTAATATAACATCCAAGCTTGATTCCTCGATACATCAAATGTCACAATCCTTTTGCCCACGATGTTAAATTGAACATGAGTCATGATCTATGTCAACTCATATCGTTCACTGCTTTCTCGACTCCGAATATGTTGATAATCCAAGTGTTTTTGATCTCTATCAAATCTCTTGAGTATGGTCATACATTTCATCAACACTATTCATCGAGGGGCCCAAGGAAACATCTCTCTCAAACAGAGAGGGACAAATCCCGTCTTGACTTATCATTCTTCCCTACAAGAATCCAATCGTACTAACATAGCCTTTATTGCTATCCGATTAAAGATAGTGTTAGACTATATTAAGCACAATGTTCATCATGTGGAAGACGATGATAATCTCAGGTACGAAGGATTCCAATGACACAACTATCATGAGATTTAATCATGACAATAGACCATGTCATAAATCTCATAAGTGGGTCTGTCCGTACTTGTTCTCTAGAAAGTACCCATAAGTGTAATGTGCATCCCCATGCATATAATCATCTCCATGATTATCCATTACCAACTTATAATAGTTGTTCACAACAACTAGGGACGCAAGTTATTTTAGCAAACATGTAAACATATAATGAACCAAATAAACTTTCTCTATAATAAATGATAAAGATGATAAATAACGGTTTAAGTTAAACATAACTAAAGCCTAGGGCATTACACCAACAATATCCCACTTGCACTAGGCTCCATCTATGTATCGAATACCCATGGACCTAACATGACAATCATGCTTTGCTTGTGAGAGGGGCTTTGTAAGTGGATTTCCAATGTTATCATCGGTTGATACTTTGCATATCTTAACGTCTCCTCATTCTATTAATTCTTGAATGAGATGAAAACGTATAATTATGTGTTTGGATCGCAGATGTGACCTTAGTTCCATTGCTTGCAAAAATGACACCACAATTGTCACAACAAAAGTTATACCGAATTAGTGATACTTGGAATGACTTCAAAACACTAATGGACTTCTTGATCCAAACTGCCTCTTTTAGCTGCATCATATGTCGCTAAATATTCATCCTTAGTTGTAGAATCGACTATGGTATTCTGCTTGGAACTCTTCCATCAAAACCGCACTTCTATTAAGCATAAATACAAACTCTAATTGCGATTTTAAAATTAACTTTGTCAGTTTGGAAGCTTGCTTATGTGTAACCCATTACAACAAGATCATCTTCCGTACCTCCAAAGACCAAGAACGTATCCTTAGTCCTTCTTAAGTACTTAAGGATCGTCTTAACTACCATCCAATGGTTCTCATCAGGATTAGATTGGTATCGACTCGTCATGCTTAGAACATACGAGACGTTAGGTCTAGTACAAATCATGGCATACATGACAGATCCAAATGTCGGAGCATATGGAACTTCATTTATTCTCTTTTGTTCATCAGTTGTCATATGACACTGATATATATCGATATACAATACTAGAAATAATACTATGCTCCCACTGAATTTCATGTATACATAAGGTTCATCTTCGTACTTGATGAAGTCAAACTCTTTGATCGATTCATCAAAATGAAGATTCCAACTCCTCGAAGCTTGCTTCAACCCAAAATTGGATCTTTGCAACTTGCATACTTTATTAGAATTCCTTGGATAGACAAAATTTCGGGTTATGTACTATACACATCCTTAGAAATCTTTCCATTTAGGAAAGGCGTTTGACATCCATTTGTCATATCAAATAGTCACAATATGCGATTATGACAATTGAAATTCTAATAGACTTTGGCATTATAACTGGCGAAAAGGTTTCAACATAGTCAATGCTATGAATTTGCCTAAATCCCTTTGCTACAAGCTTTAGCCTTGAAAGTATACACCTTCCCATTTATGTCGGTCTTGAAGACCTACTTGCACCCTTTTTAGTTTTTACACCTTCAGGTGACTCAATCAAGTTCCAAACTTGATTATCAGACATGGATTGTAATTCGGATTCCATGGTTCATAGCCATTTATCCGAATTAGGAGTAGACATCACCTCTAGATAGGAAGTAGGTTCATCATTCTCAATGACTTCCACTTCATTACTTTTCGATACGAGAAGTTCATATCTCTCGGGTTCGGATCATAACCTATCCGATCTACGATGGACTTGTGCATCTTGAACTGGTTTCACAACTCCTTGTGAACTTGGTTCCGTCTCTACTCTTGGTTCCATGTTATTTTCAGGTTCTTCAATTTCTTCAAGATTAATTTTACTCCCACTAGATCCTTTATTGAGAAACTATTTCTCAAGAAACGAACCATATAGAGAAACAAAACACGTTGTTCTCATTGCAGTTGTAAAATTAATATCCTTTACTTTCCTTAGGATAACCAATTAAAATAACCTTGTTAGATTTTGGTGCTAACTTATAAGAGACAAGTCTCTTCGTATAAGCTTTGCAACCCCAAATCTTCATGAAAGACAAACTAAGTTTTCTTTTATGTCACATATCATGTGGGGTCTTAGGAACCTATTTAGTAGGGACTCTGTTCAGTGTGAACACAACATTCTCTAATGCATATCCTCAAAAGGAAATAGGAAGGTCAACTTTGACTCATCATCAAATGAACCATGTCAAACAAGGTTCAATTCCTCCTTTCAGACACATCATTCATAGTGGTGTTCTGCATGGAGTCAACTCTGAAACAATTTCATAGTTTTGAGATGATAGTCAAACTCTTGGCTCAAATATTCATCACCTCGATCGGATCGAAGTACATTAATAGTTTTGCCTAGTTGATTTTGTACTTCATTTTGAAATATTTCAAATATCTCAAATGCTTCACTTTTAGACTTCATCGGATAGACATAGTCATATCTAGATAAGTCATTAGTGAATGTAATGAAATACCGAAATCTTTCCCTAGCAATGCTACTTAATGGTCCATATACATCTCATGTACAAGGGCCAATAAGTCACTAGCCTTCCCACTACTCTTAGTGTAGGTTGGTTTAGTCATTTTACCAAAACAAGATTCGCATACCTCAAATGATTCATAATCAAGCGAGTCTAAAATCCATCCTCATGGAATTTAGAAATAATTTTCTCATTTATATGACTAAGCCGACAATGCCATATGAACGCGTTGTTCATATCATTCGGTTTAGATTTCTTACTTATATTATAGATATCTTCAATATTATTTTGTTTCTTAACATCAAGGATATAAAGACATTAAATGAAATATGCAATACAATAAAGCATATCATTTAAATAAATATAAAACTTCTTATTCTCAATAAGAAAATTATATCCTTCATCATCCATGTAAGAAACGGAAATAATACTCCTACTCAAATTCGGAACGCAGTAACACTTGTTCAAAACAAGTACTAGTCCACTAGGTAAAATGACTTCATAAGTCCCTACGGCTAATGCAGCAACTCTTGCTCCATTCCCACACATAGGTTTAATTCACCTTCTTTGAGTAGCTTTCTATTCTTTATTCCTTGCACATTTAAACAAATGTGGGATTCATATCTGGTATCATATACCAAAGAAGAAGAAGTATAAAGGAAAATATCTATCATATAGATACCCGAAGTAGTAGCAATCGTATTGCCCTTATTCACCTTTTAGGTCTTCCTTATAAGCCTTGCAACTTTGCTTCCAATGACCAATCTCATTGCAATGGTAGCAAAATGCATCATTTTGAGACACTTTGGGTTTAGCCTCTTCGACTTTGGCAACTTTTTCTCTAGGTTTAGAACACTTGCTTTACCTTCTTTGTCTTCCATTTTAAACCCATTTCTTGTGTTAACCATTAACACAACATACCTCTCTTGCCTACCCTGCACTTGGAACATTTCCTCAGTGCGATGTGCTAGGTCATAAGCAGTTATCATGTGTTCAAGGTCCTTCATAAGAGCCTAACACATGATGGCAAGTATAAGTCAAGCAACATCATTAGACTCATCAACATGTTTCTAATGTTGCTCCTTATCTGCCCTTTGCAACATTTGCAGCGGGTTCAGTAGGAACGGGTTCGTCAAGAACGTACAATTTTGCCTAAGAACAATTCTTAAGCTTCTGATCCAATCAGAATAGTCTGTACCGCTCTTTTCGTCTTGCCCTTCATAAGGACAAATCGCAATCTATTGTGTAATGCCATTTCTACAACAAAATATGCAAATCATATGAACCCATATCAATATCAACACATTTATCATCTGAGAGCAAATAATGTATTTCACAAATACTCCCACTAAATTATACACCTTCAAATACAAGCATATATCATATAATTATAGTGGGCTAAGATCCAGATTTCACTTGATTTTGGTTTAACTGAGTCAATGCCCGAAATCAAGCTATTTAGGTAGATAACATCAATCATATCATATATGACTCTTAAATTTTTTTATGAGATTTCCTTAGACATCATATGTCAAAAACATGTTTTAATCTCATCTATGTCTTGGGTCAAATCTCATTTGAAAGCACCAATTAAGTCAAAACCTTTTTCAAATGTATGAGACATGGAACGATGCACCTAACTGAGTCAAAACTACATCAACCATTATCTCATCTTGCTCACAAATTAAGATATAATGATGCACCTAACTGATTCAAAACTACATCTAAATACCCTAAAATTTCACAAGTGTTCTAATCAAGGAATGGCATAAGACTTAAATATTTAGAAGGTTTTACACATAACAAACATCGCATGGTTGTATATGAAACTTATGTGTACATCATCATGAACATGGAATTTTCACATAAAATCCTACTTTAGGATCATATCAATAATCATGTAATAAATAACAATTATTAACTACATAATTATTCCATTCTCAAAATATACGGATTCAAACAATCATATTTATCATATTAAGATGAACATCAAATTCTAAACAAACAATTTGTTTTAATTTGAGAATTTACTAATCTTTTGTTTAATCAAATTAAACAGGTCATTACCCATGTAAAAGATTAATCACATTAACCAATTGTTAATCATGATCATGGCATATCACATATACTTGTTTTCTCAAAACAACACACATAAAATCATAGATCTATTTCACATATAGCATGTAAAGCATTTAATCATATTAAATCTAGCATGCCAATTTTAACCTAATCATGATAAGACGCAGTTCTGATACCATTGTTGGGTTTTGGGGTTACAAACGCAGCGGAATACTTAGAAATAACAAGCAAAACCCTAGCCCTTTAATCCGTCTAACATGAAGAGGAAAAACTATGAAATAAAATTACATACCTTGAATGTGATTATGTTATTCAAAACAGATCTCAAAATTCAAGCTTAGAATTTTGATGTCAAAATCGGATCTTCTTCTTCCTTGTTCAACCTTGGTGATGAATCAATCAATTGATATCTTCAAGCCTTAGGAGATAAAGCAACTTCCCTTTAATGGTGATCCACACGCGAACGAACCAAGAACTCTTCTTGTTGGATTGCTAGATGATCCCCTTGATTGTTGAAACACTTTTCAACAATCTATGGCTAATATGGAATTGAATCTAGGGTGTTTTGATCTTTGATTCGTAATCAAAATCAAGATAATTGTGTTTATCAAGCCCTAAAATTCGTGTGTTATGGCTAGGGCAAAAGGGAATATTTATACTTTATAAATATCCCTAACTGTTAGGGAAAAAAGCCCTAATTTGAAGCCAAAATGAATTGCTGAAACGGGTGCTGGGCGGTCACCTAGTTGTACAGTGCCTTTGTCCTTATTCGAAACCCAACTTGGGCGGTCGCCCACATGAACCTCGGCGGTCGCCCAGTTGTATAGTCTTTCATGCCTTGTTTCGAACCCCTCCTGCGCGGTCGCCCATATCCACCTCGGCGATCGCCCAAGTCAACGGTTGACTTATGGGCGCTCGCCCACTATGAATCTCAGCGGTCGCCCAGGAGACCAGATTCCATAATTTCAGCCCGAATCAAATTCGTGCTTTATGTGTGACCCTTTAGGAATTATATTTATGTTGGTAGTGAGTCGAAACATCAACCTCTCAAGACATAAGTGGTTTCTAGCAAACCATTATATCCACCCAATTAATATAACATCCAAGCTTGATTCCTCGATACATCAAATGTCACAATCCTTTTGCCCACGATGTTAAATTGAACATGAGTCATGATCTATGTCAACTCATATTGTTCACTGCTTTCTCGACTCCGAATATGTTGATAATTCAAGTGCATTTGATCTCTATTAAATCTCTTGAGTATGGCCATACATTTCATCAACACTATTCATCGAGGGGCCCAAGCAAACATCTCTTTCAAACAGAGAGGGACAAATCCCGTCTTGACTTATCATTCTTTCCTACAAGAATCCAATCGTGCTAACATAGCCCTTATTGCTATCCGATTAAAGATAGTGTTAGACTATATTAAAAACAATTTTCATCATGTGGAAGACGATGATAATCTCAGGTACGTAGGATTCCAATGACACGACTATCATGAGATTTAATCGTGACAACAGACCATCAGGTATGTCTAGTACTTGTTCTCTAGCAAGTACCCATAAGTGTAATGTGCATCCCCATGCATATAATCATCTTCATGATTATCCATTACCAACTTATACTAGTTGTTCACAACAACTAGGGACGCAGGTGTAAGTGCCCCAATCTGGGTCATCAATGTTCCGTCAGCCCAAATTAATGATTTATGATCATTTAGGGGCATTTTGGACATTATTTTGACAATTTAAATGAGGAAGGACCTTTTAGGAATAAAAATATGGCCAAGGACCTCGCTGGAATCCATCATTTCCAAGAAAAATCACCTTTTTGAAAAAATAAGAAACAGCCAAAACAGGTTTTCTGTAAACCAGGCATGCTGACGATCTTATCCTCGTGGATAAGATTTTACTGACGATCTTATCTACGCGAATAAGATTGTTTCGACGATCTTATCCACGCGGATAAGATTGTACCCCAGACAACTTATAAATTCAGCCTTTCTCCTTCAGTTTTAACAGCAACAAACACATTTCCCTACAGTTACTCTATCGAAATCCCCCCTCAAAACAGCCTTAAACACTCCCACAACTCCAATTCAACACCAAATCCAACCTCAAATCCACTCCAAAACCACTTCTAAGCCTTGAAATCTCTAAAACCCTAAACAATCATCCATGAAATAGGGTAGCCATTGGTAAAACCTCATCCTCTCTACTTAAACTCCCTTGATTCATATATTTACTCCATATTTAAGTTATGTAACTTGTTTTATTTACTTGTTGCTCACCTCCCTTCCTCTTTTGTCCTAGGATCCAAGAGGATCTCCATGAAACTCATTTTCATGGATGATTCTCTACAAGGATCTACTTTTTTTTTTTTATGTATATCCCTTGTCCCTTTACATTAACTTGTCTTTACTAGTTATTTGCTCACATGACCTAGAAGAGGGTCATCTTGGAGTTCATCTCCATGGATGACCACTTCAAATGGTCCATATTTTCTAATTTCATGCCTCTTTACATTTCTAGTCTTTACTTGCTTTCTTGACCTAAATATGGTCATCTTGGAGTCAATCTTCATGTCAAATTCCCCTTCCCCCTAGCAAATAAAATGCTTACAAAGTCCTAATGTACCCTCGGGATGACTTGATTAAGTGGATTCATCACTTATGACCAATAATCAAAGTCTAGGGAAAGAGAGGACAAGAATGGATGCCAAAATCCAAACATCCCCTTTACTTTTTGTCTTTTCAGTTACATTTCCAGTTAAGTCCTATAAATCTAGTTAAATTTATGGAAATTACAGTGACTAAACTAGAAACTGTAAAAAATATTGACATTGCAGGGCTATCCGCGCTGATAAGACTGCACTACAGTCTCATCCACGCGGATGACTTTGTCCTCTGGAAACAGTTTTCTGTTTTCTGTTATTTTCAGTTTAATCACTACTTTCAAACTATTTTTCAGTCCAGTCCCTAGAATTTATGTTATTTTCAGAAAACTCCTTTTTTAAGAAAATCCCTTTTTTTCATACACACGCACACACAACAAAAAGTTTCAAGTGAGGAAGACTCATTATACGAGGCATTCCGGGTGAACGCCAAACGTTCTTCCCGGAGTGTAACGTGACCTCCGAACTCATTTTCTCTAATTTTAGGCATTTTTCAAAGTTTTGGCCCTTAAAATAAATACGGCGTGGCGACTCCGAAATGATTTTCGCAAAGAAAAATCGGGTGACATCACAGTGGCGACTCCGCTGGGGAGTAAGTTTTTTCTAAAAAAAAACTCATTTTTCAAATAATAAATAAAACTTGTTTTTTAAAATAAAAAAAAAGCTTTTGTGGGTCAAACTTCCGTCCCAACACTCGAAACTCTTATTTTTGTGTGTGTGTTTTCCCATTATGTGTTGTTATCGGTTTGACTGTCCCGAGAAAGTCAATTTTTTGGCTGTCAGATCCATTTCCTTAACTGTTAAACTTTATGTGTTTACGTTCTTATGTGCTCGTGCATTTATGTGTTTACATGTTTTCCAAAAAAAATGATAATCGGTATATAGGCTGGAAACCATTAAACTTCCTCTTAAAACGCCTCCTTATGGGAGCCGGGGATAAGTTATGGGGAACGACGCCACGTACCGGTCTCATTTAAAAAAAAATTGTTTTTTTTTTAAAAAAAAAATCTTTTTTGCATGCATCATGCTTTTAAGACACATTTTAAAATTTCTGTTTTTACTCAAAAAAGAATATAGACTGCCGCACACTACGCGCACGTTTGACCGTATACTGCACACTACGTCCTTAACCCGGGAAATCTCAGTAGCAGCCTGGGAGGCCTTACTACGCCTCTCGGTGCGAGCACGGGACGACCCAAATAGCCATTGGTTTACCCACGTGTCGACTCTGCACTTGTCCGTGACACGCTTTTTGTCCGAGACTTGGTTGGTTTTTGGTCCGGTCCGTGTCAGACCGTGTCAGTGTATACCCCGCGTAGGTCAAACCCTAGTCAACGCGCCAAGTCAGGATCCTTCGCGGACCTAACTCAGTCGAAGTCATGCCCGTTTTCCGTCATGAACTTTGACTCGATCTTGACTGGGGCTCGGACTTTGACTTTGACCCGCACGGTTTATGCACCGGCTCCCGGTGTGACACCGAGTCATCAAGGATGAACGCCCGGTCCATGTTTAATTATTGCTTAACCAAATGACGAGTCAAGATCCCTTGTGGACTATTATAAGTCATGGTCATGCCGGCTTTCCGTTAGGCAACTTCGACTCGATCTTGACCCTCGACGTTGCCTTCGCTGGTAATTTACATCGAGTGCGCGTTAAGACTTCATGATCCGCCGGACCTTAGGTTCGTTTTCCTTTTCGGTCGGTGGGACCCGCTTGCCCTACGGAACCCTTTTTCGAGGTTACATGTTGAGGGTCCGCAGGCGTAGTGATGGGTCCCACTGATCCAGGACTTAGAGTAGCTTAAAAACAAAAAAAAAGAACAATCTTTTCCAATCGTTTAGGATTTGAGAAAAGGCATTTTAAGTAAACTCGAACAAATAATCGCATGTTGCATAAGCCCTAAGCCCAAACACCAACATGTTTCACTTTCCCAAGTCTGAACCGCACCCTTTTGTGCCTTCCACAGTAAGCAAAGTTTGGATCAGGATCCCGGGTCATCGTTTGTTCAGCTCAGTCGGTTTTGGAATGTCAGATACTTCATCGGTCTCTTCTTTCGCTTCAGCTCAGAGTTTCGGAATGGACAACTCAGAGGAGAACATTGGGGGACGTACGACTCCGCACCCCGAGAATACGCAGAATGCCGAACAGTGGAATCAGATGTTGGAACATATAAGATAACATCAAGAGGCTCAGATCAGTCATTAATTGGAAAGTATCAGAAGCCATGGACTAGCAATTGTTTGCAACCCTAATGGAACCTTTACGGTTGATGCGGAGAATGAAGCTAATTCCCTTCCTGGGCATGCCGACTACCGTCAAATGCCTTGCTCCATTTTGTGTGGAACTGCTAATGGGCCAAGCATGCCCCGGCCTATAACTCAGCCTGTCTCTCAGCCCCTACATCTTGGTATGCCTCATAAGTCTGGTCCGAGTCATCAGTCTAGAATTGGTCAGTTCAGTACATCTCAACCTCATCAAATCGGTACTCCTCAGCAGTCCGATCTTGGTCAACTTTCCCCAGTGCCTCTCAGTTTTCGCTTTCGGGTTTCAATTAGTTTGTTTCCGCCGCTCAACTTGGAATTGGTCAGTTTGCTACTCCAAAGTCTGGTCCGGGTCATCAGTCTAGAATTGGTCAGTTCAGCACATTTCAACCTCATCAAATCGGTACTCCTCAGCAGTCCGATCTAGGTCAACTTCCCCCCGGTGCCTCTCAGTTTTCACCTTTGGGTTTCAATCAGTTTGTTTCCGCCCCGCAGCTTGGAATGGGTCAGTTTGCTACTCCAAAGCCTCAGTCTGGTCCAGGTCATCAGTCTAGAATTGGTCAGTTCAGCACATTGCAGCCTCATCAAATCAGTACTCCTCAGCAGTCCGATCTTGGTCAACTTTCCCCCGTTGCCTTTCAGTTTTCACTTTTGGGTTTCAATCAGTTCGTTTCTGCCCCGCAGCTTGGAACGAGTCAGTTTGCTACTTCTCAATCCCATCTGTTTGACATGGATTTACAGTCCAGTCTGCAACAGCTGCTTTTTACTACTTCTCATCTCAGCAGTCGAATCTAGGTCACCTTGCTTCCATCAATCCTCAAGGCCCACTTGCCCCTGTGATACCGCAAGCCCACACGAGCCGGCAGAGTTCTGTCATCATTTCAGCAAGCCCGGCGTATCCTTAACATCCCTTTATTCCTACCGCTCAGTTCACTCGAAATCCATGCGATCTAGCTCCGATAGTTTCGCAAACCCAATATTTCCAGCATTCTCCATCAGCTCCAACTGCTCTGCAGTCTTAATTCCCTCAGAAGTTTCAACAGTACCTGCCAGTTTACGCTCTGTCTTCATACAATCAATTCGATCCATGTGGTTACATCCTAAGGCCCCAATATCCACTTGAGTGTGATGAGGAAAATCCAGTTGCTTCAGGCTTTCCATCTCTACCTACCAGATCAAGCGAGTCCCCTTATCAAATTCACCAACCTTCTGATGCAAGTGTTATTGCGGTCACTAGTAGTTCCAGTGCTTTTGTTGATCCACATGATGCTCCATTTACTGATAAAGGCAGAAAAGTGATAAGTGATGGTAGTTATGTTCCTGAACAGGGTACGTCGGGAGGCAGTGATCCGCGAAGACAGCAATATCGGCGATACTATGATAACTTCAGGATACCTTTAAGCAAGGTTTTTGAGAACTTAGTAGAGCAAGGTCTCCTCAAATCCATGAAATTTACAAGACCAGAATTCCCAACGCCAACTTGGACATAGCTAAGCACTGCCATTACCACAATCATCATGGCCACACAACCGACAACTGCACAGCCTTGAAGAGAGCGGTTCAAGGGTTAATCGAAGCGAGCAGGCTTGAGTGCCTCAATGGACCAAAACCGGCAAACTCTGTTCAGAATGGTGACCAAGTCGATGACTAAGGCTCGAATCAAAGAGCACTAAGAGTATATCCCCCCTAAGGGAGAAACCACGTCCTGAGGATTTGGGTGTGCCCTTGAGCAATGTTTTAAATGGCTTGGTAAACCAGGGTCTCCTCGAACCTATAAAAAACTATCAGCCCAAGGACTCCAACATCCCTTTAGACACCACTAAGCACTATGCTTTCCACCAGTATCACGGTCATACAACCGACAACTGTATAGCTTTGAGAAAGGCAATTCGGGGGTTAATTAAGGAGGGCAAACTCGAGCGCCTCAGTGACCTCAACACTGGCAATGATCATTTCCCAAGCAACACGAGTGTAAACATGATTGAGTTTTATGATTCAAGCTCTGTGAATTCAATAGACTTTGACATTTCCCTTAGCAAGCTAGATGATTTAGTCGCAACAAATGTTGAGAATGGCTGGTTTGACTGCAACAAGCATGTGACCGTGGCAAAGACGGATTTGGTGAAATGCTTGGAACTCCCGCCCTCCGATAAGTTCACAACTGATGCCAAGGGGAAATGGGATGATGATAATCTGATGGCAGATAAGGCGGCCATCAGGGCCGGTAAGCGAGGAATTCCTGAAGTCACCCAAGACGAGCATAATCTGTCATAGCTTCATGAGGAATTTGCTTCCAATGCTAAAGGGTAGAGGCGTGGTCAGACAATAAAGAGTAGCTAGACTAGGGGCTACCCATCCTTAAATTAAATTAAAATGTTAAAACAGTCTTTTAGTCAACCTTCGTAGGTTCCAGTATTTTTCTCTCTCCCCTAAGTTCTTCCTGGACATTTGTTGATTTAGTCCATTTTGGACATAGTAGTTAAATGTCTAACTTTTATATACGTCTTTTTTCTTTTTCTCTTTTCTCGCTAGACTCGAGACATTATTTGCACACCTATATTACATCTAATGAAATGGTTTTATTTTAAGTGATCACTTGCATTGCTCAACAAATAATCTCTTGAAATGATTAAGATTTTAATTAATCGGCACGAGAAAGTCAACTAATGCCCTCCCTATATGCTTTCCTTACCTCACAAAGGCCTCCATCAAACCATACACTTTCCAAAACATGTCCCCACCATCACCTTGACCAAGTCAACAACGGAGGCAACATCAAGGAACAACAGAGGTCACTCAGTATTAAAAGATTGACCCCATGTCGACAACAACCTAGGGGCTTGCCTTCGCCCTCACGTGCATCAAGAAATTTCAAGCAGAGGAATGCCTTCGTCCTCAAGTGCTTCAAAAAAAAAAAGAGCTCCAGCAAAAGCTTCAAAAGGAAAAAAAAAGCTCAAGCAGATGCTTCAAAAAAAAAAAGCTCAAGCAAAAGCTTCAAAAAAAAATGAGGCCAAGGACCCAGCACCGCCGATCAGAGGCTTGACATATGGGCAAAATTAAAGCCCGAAGAACGGAAGTTGTCAACAACAAGGGAGCATTTAAAGCAACGGCAAAAACATATCATAAGCCCTTAAGCTGCATTCAAAATCTTTCTCCCCCGATGAAAGACGACGATCAATAAGCAATGGAATCGCTGAAATAGCTGTCAAAAATGACTTGTCAAGGAATCATCTCAAGGCCTATGCCTCATCATCCAACCTCCCTATCCGTGCCTTTTCACCAAAGGGACCACAAATATCCATACCCTTTCCCAAAGCTAAACACAGTTCAAGCCCGAACTATGGCGACCTGAGCTCCTTATATTAAGGGGAATGTAGGCAACCAGAAATGGTCCGGTCATAAACACATTCAAATTCCATAATTTCGGTCTCCTCAATGGCCTCTCCTATACACAATCTTTCTTCACAATTCGCCAACTTTGACTCTTGGTATTGGTCGACTTTCTCCTCATGATTAATCAAAATGTTTGTTCATATCGAGATTAGGGGTTGAATAACCCGAATATTAATAAAGGGTTTTAAGAAATCTTTTGATCATTTTTGAATAAAACATGTTTTCAGATGTCTCGACAAGTCTTCTTTTTCTACATTATAGGAAAAATAGAGCTAAACACTGATTTTCTATCAGCAGGGGCTTCCATACACTTTTACAAACCTTTCTACAATTATGCTCTCTCAAAAGAGTCAAACCCAAAGCGAGTTCTTTTGTGCCTTCATAAAATGAGGCCATCTAATAATACAAATCGGGGATTCGTCCCCACTTTTTGAAAATATGCCCCTGCATGTATACATTTCTAAATTTTCTTTCTTTTATATTTTCTTTCGGTTGACTAATTGACTAAAGAAAATAATCAAGTAAATATAGAAGGATGGGTTGCCTCTTTTGCTATATGACAATTCAATTTGCATTAGAGTTGCATTGGACTCTTTAAGGTGGGACTTTCGTCAAGTCATTTCTTTAGAGTGGGGCTTCTCTGGTCACGCCGGGTCCACGTTTGTTCTTCACTTTGCTACAAGATGGGTTGGGTCTTTGTTTAGACTCACTTCAGGATCAGTTTGCAATGCCTATCAGGTTGAAGCCTCACTAATTATGTCAGATTCACAATCATGAGACTGAGGCTTTACCAAGTCACTTCTTCAAAATCAAGACTTCGCCAACACATCTCTTCAGACCAAGGCTTCGCCAAGCAAAGGGAGATTTGATCGCCATGTTGGTCATGGGCTTGTTAAGTGCAGTTCTTTGATGTCCAAGGTTGAGGACGGAATTTTAACCAGAACCAGGGATTCATCATAATTCTATGGCTAATATTGAAATCCGAGTCCATAAAACTCCTTGTGCCAATCAGAATGAGGTTTCGATGATCATTATTGGAAGGTGTGAGTAATTTTGGTTTAACGATTGCCCTCAACCCCGATGGGACTTTCACGGTAGAAGAGGAAGAGGATCCCCATCCCTCTCTTGGCCAGACAGACTACCGCCGAATGCCACCACCTTCCTCACATGGAACCTCCACCGGGCCACACTCTTCTCAGCCTATGAATCAGCCATCCTCTCAGCCTCAGTCTGGTATACATTCACAGTTTGGTCTGGGACATTCGTTTGGGGGAAACAAATTGACTTCAGTTCAATTTAGGCCAGTATGGTGTGCCTCAACGCTGTCGGGGTTAGCTCGGTATGTCACAGCAGTTTGGTATGCCTCGCCAGCTTCGGCACGATCGATCGGGCCAGTGGCTTCTCGATTCTGATAGCTTGGTATGACTTCTCAATTGGGTTTGGGACGACAGTCAACTACGGATCAGTTTGGAACTTCTTCGCCCCAGCAGTTTGGGATGCCTCAACAGCAATCCAGTTCAAGACAGCCAACCCCCGGCACCGCACAAGTCTCACAAAATCACTTCATGGCCGCCTCCATGGGATAGCAAACCTCTATTCCTGTCTCATCCAACTCGTCCTATCCACAGTACCCTTCGGGTTTTACTACCCTCCTTTAAATACACTTTGATCCTGGCCCTGGGTATTGGAGCTAACCAGCCACCTCTGGTTTGCCTCCACCCTTCTTGCCGACAGAGAATCAACAACACACCTTCGGGCTCAATCCTTACGCTCAGGGTTCTACTTATACCCCTCGGGGAAACTTAGGCCAAGGACAGGTTTACACTTACATCCCGGGTTCAGCCATCCCTTCCACCAGTGTGCCATCCATGTTGAATCCTTTCTCCAGCTCTACCACCGACCAGACCATCTTGGCTCCGCTATTGGACTCTCAACTTGCTTGGTTCATGGAACAACTGAAGTAAATAAAAGCACATGTGGCTGAGTTGACAGAGAAGAAGGCCGCTCTCTGACCCACATATCCCAACTCCATTGTGCCTCTACCTCACAAGTCCGTGATGCCCAATCTAGAATTGTTTGATGAGACTGCATGTCCTAAGACCCGCTTGGATACATACACCCTAAAGGACATACGAATCAGCAGTTAGATGACTACTCCAGTCTCTCCTTAAAGATGGGCGCTCTAAAATGATTCTTCTGGTTGAAGCCTGAGGCTAGGAGTACTCGAGAACAGATCACTAATGCTTTTACTGAGAAGTACAAAGCCAATTTGGAATGGGAGACAAATCGGGTAGACTTGCAAACAACTATGCAACGGCCTGAGGAGAACATCGGTGATTTTTACAAACGTTGGAACCTCAAGTTGAGCGAAATGGCCAACCCTCCTTCTAATGAAGAACAATTGGACATCTTTCAGTCATGCCTGGAAGCCTCATTTGAGAACGTCCCTCAGTAAATTTCCCTATCCAGATCTGCGTGCAATGGTCAGTTCTGGGGTTAAAATTTGACCAACAGCTAGCCGCTGCTCATACTTATCGGTACCGAGCTTCTGCCTCTAATCTAGCTCATGTCCTGCCCAAAAGGCAAGGAAGCAATTAACTATGCGGGCCAGTATTGCAATAATTCCACTCCTTTCGTGCCAAGGAAAGGTGATGTACCCAAGCCGCGGAGTCTAAAGCTTGAAGATTTCAGAAGGCCTCTGAGTGAAGTCTTTCAGGGACTTGTGAAGGATGGTATGATCAGACCTTTGGACAACTATAAGCCCAGGGATCCCAGTGTCCCTTTAGACACAACTAAGCATTGTGCTTTCCACTAGTATCATGGGCATGTTACTAATAATTGCACGAAAAGGGCAATGTGAGAACTGATCGAAAAGGGTAAGTTTGAGATACCCAAAGGGCCCAACGCAACCAACAATCCCTAAGAACAACCATAGGGTGAATATGATTGAAGCCATGAACAAGCCAAGTGCCAGTATGTCTAACAGTTCCCATATGGGAGACACCCTTCGAAGGGAGGATTCTAGTTGCATAGTTTTTATCAAAGATGGGTTTCTTACATCATGACGTAATACTGCAACGAATTTGGGGTTACATCAACTTCACCTCGAAGTCCCTCACGTTGATCGATCGGCTCGGTGCTTCATCAGTATGTCAGTTTTACAGCCAAACCATTAATTGGACCTCTCTCGTGATGCTTTGTCGAACCTGGGGCTTTATCAAGTCATTTAGAGAAAGCTTATGTGGCTTTCGCCATGTCGTTTCCTTGGAATGGGGCTTTGCCAAGTCACACCTATCTTCAGAAGAAAGGGCTAGTCACCTCAACAACTATCTTGGAGTTTCAGCTCTAGAACTTGGCATATGGCAACTCCCTGCATCATCAGAGGTTGAGAATTGGGAATCTCCTCGTATCAGCATCTCGCCAAGTCATTCGCCAAATTTATGTCAAGTCACAACTAACCCAAGCAAAAGAGGGTTCATTCATATCAATGTACTTTTGACTCTTGAGTCTGTCAGTATTAGCTTCAAATGCCTGAGATTGAGAGGGAAATTTCAATCGAGACCCGGGGTTCAAATCCAATTTCATCCCAAGATCAAAATTGAGGTCCGCATGATACTGTTGACCTACAACAAGACCTCATCAATGACCTGCAGTTCAGTCTGCAACCAAAGGATATCACCTCACTTACTTAAAACTTTTCCCAAACAGTCCACAACACATACAAACCCTCTCACCACCATGCATCCCCACAAAAATCTCCCCAGGGCTCATGTAGCATGCACAAAACATGAATCAATTGAAACGACCCTAAGAGATTGTGAATCATTTTGGTTCTATGCATGCATCCATCATCATGAATGTCATATATGCATTTGTCCCTCTACTAACAAATGTAGCAACTCAAGCACAAAAGACCAGTTTTACATCACTACCCGAAGCCTCTCCGCAGCAAGGATGGTCTCCACCGAAGCGTTATTCCAATGACTTCAATAGAACTGCCCAAATGACTGGCAAGACCTTCGTTTCCACACCATCTTGGTTAAGACACTTCAAGCCCACGTCAGCTTGTGCCCAGACGCCTCAAGTCGACATCATCCTAATTCAGATACCTCAATCCAGCACCATTTTAGCCTCAGATACATCAAGTCAACACCACCTTGGCTCCAGACCTACATCAGCTTCGTTTCAAATGCCTCTAGTCTGTGAAGACATTTTCCGGTATCTATGGTTCGGCAAAGAAAGTATTCAGTGCATACAGTTTGGAGACGACAACCTTTGACATCTCCAGTTCGGCAAAGACAACCTACGGCGTCTACAGATGGATGAAGGCTGCCTTAAGTGTCTCTGACTTGGATAAGATAACCCCCAAATGTCTACAGTTCGGCAAAGATAGCCCCCATGTCTACAGCTTGGCAAAGACAAGCTCCGGCGTCTGTAACTTGGTAAAGATGACCTCTAATGTCCACAAATGGATGAAGACAGCCTCCAGTATCTCCAGTTTGGTGAAGACGACATCATCCCCTCTAGAACCATTGCCACCAGTAAAATGCTCCTCAACACAAATAAGTTTTCTATTCTCTGGACTGACAAGTAGGATCGCCTCAAGTACCTTCCGCCATAACCCGAGAGTGACCAGCGATCTAAGACTCAATCCCTCCGATATGCGGTGCACTCAAAATCAATGACCGCGCGTCTGTGACTGCCTCAACCAATCTCTCCTCCACGAGATCATACTACATGTAAGCACAACAAAGGTATGTCAATAAAACTTATCAAAATCATTCTTGTATTCATGTTTCATACATATATCCATGTCATAGGTATTGATTTGTCTCTACCCTAGCTAGTACAAGGATTCACTTGCAAAAGATCATCGTCTCAGCCAACACGTTTGAAGATTTTGAAGATCCCTTCCGCACATCACGCTGTTGATATTGCCAACTCGACCAGAGTGCCTTTGAGTCCCTCTCTACCAAATTGACACCTTTACTTTGGTTTACCTCTTACCAAGTGTTAGATGCCTTTTTAACAAGGACCCTCTCATTTCAAACTTAGTTCTTGCATTTTTTGAACCCAAAGCCTTCCACAGCAAGAAGTCCCAAGGTGAATACAAGTTCAAAAACTTCTACAAGGTCGACGATCACCAGCAAGATGCACACTCAATCAAACTTCTCCTTCAGGTCAAAATACCTCCGGACTTGTCCCTATTAGGTTGATCACCCTTCGCACATTAGCACAACCCAAAGGACCTACTTTCGTTTCGTGAGATAATTCTCCACGCCCGCTGCCGTTGGGTGAGATAATTATCCATGCCTACTTTCGTTTTGTGGGATAATTCTTCATGTCTCCCTCTATACGCACGCGAGATCGTCCGCCGTCCCTCAATCGATTTTATCGAGATCACCTCCACAGAGCCCCATGTCTTTAGCTTGCCCTACTTGCTTTGGATGACATCCGATTTCCCCTGCAGGTAAACACAGTGCAAGCATGTCAATAAAATGGCAAACATAACACGAACACAAACAGAAAAGAGAAAATAAACTCCGTCCCATTTTCGGTCACATTTTTTCTTCATTTAGCATGCATAAAGTTTTCATCACAAAATCTCTTATGCAAGAGTCTGTCCTAAATTCGGAAAATTTGTACCCACTTTATGTTTACAAATCAAGTTTTCATCACAAAAATAACTTATGCAAGAGTCTGTCCCAAATTCGGCAAATTTGTACCCATTTTATTTTTACAAATCAAGTTTTCATCACAAAAATCTCTTATGCAAGAGTCCGTCCCAAATTCGGCAAATTTGTACCCACTTTATTTTTACAAATTGAGTTTTTATCACAAAAATCTCATATGCAAGAGTTCGTCCCAAATCCGGTAAATTTGTACCCACTTTATTTTTACAAATTGAGTTTTCATCAAAAAATCTCTTATGCAAGAGTCCGTCCCAAATTCGGCAAATTTGTACCTACTTTATTCCGACTTTATGCAAACTACCCATGTTTTTTTTCATGAACAAATTGCATACTCCTACTACCCATGCTTTCAATTAAACATATGCATCATCAATTCCATACTCCAAAGGCGAAATCAACGTAAGCCCGTCTCCTCCAACAAAACTTGGCGAGAGCCCAATTCCCTTCAACGATGAAGAATGTCTTCAGCAACCTAGAAAGTCTATGGTGTTGAAACACGACAAAGTACGTCCTCAGCAACCTAGCAAGTCTACGGTTTTGAAACACGATAAAGTACATCCTCAGCAACCTAGCAAGTCTATGGTGATGAAACACGACAAAGTACGTCCTCAGCAACCTAGCAAGTCTATGGTGCTGAAACACGACAAAGAACATATTTAGCAACCTAGCAAGTCTACGTTGTTGAAACACGATAAAGTACGTCCTCAGCAACCTAGCAAGTCTACGTTGTTGAAACACGATACAGTACACCCTCAGCAACCTAGCAAGTCATCAGTGTTGAAACACGATAAAGTAAATCCTCAGCAACCTAGCAAGTCTACGGTGTTGAAACACGACAAAGTACATCCTCATCAACCTAGAAAGTCTGCGGTGATGAAGTTCGCCCTCAACAAAGAAGACCATCCCCAGCAAACTCTGAACTACGATCAGGCTTGATTCCTCTTAAGGAAACGTAGTTAGCCTACCCAAGTTCCAGCCACTTGACCAACACGGTCACTCTTTTCCTCGGCAGTCATCGTAAGACCGAATTTTTTCCCCAGATAAGCGACAAAGTATTTCCAACCAAGCAAGTCTACGGTGATGAAGTGCGCCCCCAGGTATAGACGCCTTCAAATAGTCTCCCCCAGGTATAGATGCCTTCAAATAGTCTCCCCCAAGTATACATGCCTTCAAATAGTCTCCCCATGTATGGATGCCTTCAAATAGTCTCCCTTAGGTATAGACGCCTTCAAATAGTCTTCCCAGGTATAGATGCCTTCAAATAGTCTCCCTTAGGTATGGACGCCTTCAAATAGTCTCCCCCAGGTATAGACACCTTCAAATAGTCTCCCTCAGGTATAGACGCCTTCAAATAGTGTCCCCTAGGTATAGATGCCTTCAAATAGTCTCCCTTAGGTATAGACGCCTTCAAATAGTCTCCCCCAGGTATAGACGCCTTCAAGTAGTCTCCCTCAGGTATAGACGCCTTCAAATAAGTATCCCTCATGTATAGACACCCTCGTTAGTCGATTTATCTTCGGCAAGGCCTCCGTTAGTCGAGTTATCTTCAGCAACGCCTCCGTTAGTCGAGTTTTGTTGGGTTTTATGGGTCCATGCGCAGCGGAATTTGCATCTAAATAACAAAAAACCCAAAGCCCTAAGATCCGTTCTATACGATTAAATTGAATTCCTATGAGATAGAACTTACCAACCTTAATTGCTTTCCGGTCTTGAGCTATCGAACAATTTATTCATTTTGAATCACAATCTTCGATCTTCACAAACCTTTCAATCTTCAGATTGGAACTCTAGGCCTTGATTGTCAAACGAGCGAAGACCCTCTATTGTTGTATCCACACGTAAGAATGAACCAAGAACAGTTCTTGAGGATTGCTAGATCCTTAAACTTTAGGAAGAATATTGAGAGAACTTTTGTTATGATTTTCTTGAGAAAATTCGGCTAGTGATTAGGGTTACAGACCTCATATTTATATTACCTTAATATAAGTATGTGTTTCCTAATCATATTAGGAAACTAGTCTGAAAACCGCATCTGGCAAGTTCTATCGCGCGGTAAAACAAGCCACTTGGCCAGTTTTGTCGCGCGCCAAGGTACGCCACATCAGGAACTCTCACATTCTTCCTTTGGTTTAACCAATTCATTCTAGTTGTGTGTGACCTAATAGGATTATATTATGTTGGCAATGAGCTCGATCATATCGACCCTCATAAGACATAAGCGGACTCTAGCAAGCCATTATGTCTACCCAAATAATATAACATAAGAGTTCACGTTTCCAATGGTACACTTCCATTTCTCCCTTTGTCTCACGATGTTATATTGAACACAAGTCATGGTCCACGTCAACTTGTATTTGTTTAATGCTTTCTCGATCTTGAGTATAATGATAGTCCAATCATATTGGGGTGTGGCCACACGCTTTCATCATTATCACTCATTGAGGGGCCCAAGCAAAACATCTCTCTTTCGAGGGACAAATTCCATCTTGACTTATCATCCTTCCCATCATGAATCCGATCATGCCAAAAATAGCCTTTATAAATATCATGTTAAGATATCATTTGACTAAAATCAAACATGACTTTCATCATATGTAAGGTCATGATAATCTCAGGTCTAGGGACTAAATGAAGTGACCATATGAGATTTAATTATGACATTTGACCATGACATTAATCTCATATGGGTCAAGTCCAGTCACTTGTTCACTAACAAGTACCCATAATTTCAATGTGCATCTCTATGCATATAATCATCATATGATTATCCATTGACAATTATACTAATTATTCTCTTAATAATCAGGGACGGAGATTATTACAATAAATATGCAAAATATATAATAATCAAATAATAAACTTAAACGATAAAGATGATACATAACGGTTCTCAGTTAAACATAACTAAAGCCTAGGGCATTACACCAACAGTCTCCCACTTGCACTAGGCTCCATTTATGTATCGAATACTTATGAATTTAACATGACCATCATGCTTCTGCCTGTGCGAGGTTCTTTGTAAGTGAATCCCTTATGTCATCATCGATTGATACTTTGCATATTTTAACGTCTTCTCATTCTTTATGAATTCCTCGAAGAACGTCTAAGAGAGTGTTTGGATCCCTGTTGTGACCTTGGTTTCATTGTTTGCACAAGTGGCACCACTATTGTCATAACAAAAGTTTCACCGATTAGTGATACTTGGAACATTTACAAAATACTAAACGAACTTTTTATCCAAACTGCCTTCTTTTAGCTACATCATATGTTGCTAAAATTTGGCCTTAGTCGTAGAATCGGCTATGATTTTCTGCTTGGAATTATTCCAACAAAACCGTACCTCTAATAAGCATAAACACAAATCCTAATTGCGATTTTAAATTAACTTTGTCAGTTTGGAAGCTAGCATCTATGTAACTCTTACAACAAGATTAACTTCCAATCTTTCAAATCCCAAGAGCATATCCTTAGTTCTTCTTAAGTACTTAAGGATCATCTTGACTGCCATCCAATGGTTCTCAACATGATCAGATTGGTATCGACTCATCATGCTCAAAGCATATGAGACGTCGGGTCTAGTACAAGTCATGGCATACATGACAGATCCAAATGCCGAAGCATATGGAACTTCATTTATTCCCTTTTGCTCATCAATTGTCATAAGACAATGAGCATTGCTAAGTGAAAATACCATGACCCATTGACAAGCCACTTTTCTTAGATTCTTCTAAGAATCTTATCAATGTATGTATTTTGACTCAAACCAATTTATCCTTTTAGATCTATCTCTATAGATCTTTGATGCCAAGGATGTAAGTGGCTTCACCCATATCTTTCATTGAGAAACCTTCCCTTGACCAAGACTTTGGCAGTCTTAAGTGTCGGAAGTTCAGTTTTCTAATGAGCAAGATATCATTGTAATAGAAATAATACTACGCTCCCACTGAATTTCATGCATACACAAGATTCATCTTTGTACTTGATGAAGTCAAACTCTTTGACCAATTCATCAAAACGAAGATTCCAATTCCTTAAAGCTTGCTTCTATCAATCTCATGGATCTTTGCAACATGCATACTTTATTAGAGTTTCTTGGATCGACAAAATATTCGGGTTGTGTACTATACACATCCTAAATAATCTTTTCATTTAAAGAAAGTCGTTTGACATCCATTTGTCATGTCACATAGTCACAATATGTGATAATGGCAATTGAAACTCTAACAGACTTCGACATTGTAACTGGCGAAAAAAAGGTTTCAACATAGTCAATACTATGAATTTGCCTAAATCCCTTTGTTATAATCCTTAGTCATGAAAGTATGCACCTTCACATCCATGTCGGTCTTGAAGACCTACTTGCACCCTTTAGTTTTTACACCTTCAGGTAGCCCAATCAAGTTTCAAATTTGATTGTCAAACATGGATTGTAATTCGGATTCCATGGTTCCTAACCATTTATCCAAATTAGGAGTGGACATCGCCTCAAGATAGGAAGTAGGATCGTCATTCTCAATGACTTCCACCTTATTACTTTCCAAAATGAGAAATCAATATTTCTTGGGTTCGGATTGTAACCTATCCGATCTACGATGGACTTGTGCATCTTGAACCGGTTTCACAACTCATTGTGAACTTGGTTCCGTCTCTACTCTTGGTTCCATATTATTTTCGGGTTCTTGAACTTCTTTCAAGATTAATTTTACTCCCACTAGATTCTTTATTGAGAAACTATTTCTCAAGAAACAAATCGTGTAGAGCAACAAACATTTTGTTCTCTTTGCGGTTGTAAGATTAATTTTCGAAAATAACTTTGTCAAATTTGGTGCTAACTTATAAGAGACAAGTCACTTTACATAAGACTCGCAACCCCAAATCTTCATAAAAGACAAACTCAGTTTTCTTCCATGCCACATCTCATGTGGGGACTAAGGAACCGATTTAGTAGGGACTCAATTCAGTGTAACCGCATCATTTCTAATGCATATCCTCAAAAGGAAATAGGAATTAGGAAAGTCTAATTGACACATCATCGAATGAACCATGTCCTACAAGGTTCAATTCCTCCTTTCAGACACACCATACAATGTGGTCGGGTGGAGTCAACTCTGTAATGATTTCATAGTTTTGAGATGATTGTCAAACTCTTGGCTCAAATATTCACCACCTTGATCTAATTGAAGTACTTAATAGTCTTGCCAAGTTGTTTTGTACTTCATATTGAAATGTTCGAAACATCTCAAACGATTCACCTTTGGACTTCATCGGATAGACATAGTCATATCTAGATAAATCTTTACTGAAATGTGATGAAATACCGAAGTCTTCCCCTAGCAATGCTACTTAATGGTCCACATACATCTCATGTATAATGACCAATAAGTCACTAGCCCTCCCACTACTCTTAGTGTAGGGTGGTTTGGTCAATAATCCCAATAAATAAAATCCACATTCCTCAAATGATTCATGGTCATATGAGTCTAAAAGTCCATGTTAATGGAGTTAAGATATATATTTCTTATTTATTTGACTAAGCCGGCAATGCCATATGAACACGTTGTTCATATTGTTCGGTTCAAAATTCCCATTTATATTTTAGATATCTTCAATATTATTTTATTTCTTAACAACAAGGATATGAAGACCATTCAATGACATATGCAATACAATAAGGCATATCATTAAATAAATATAAAACTTCTTATTGAAAATAAGAAAATTATATCCTTCATCATCCATTTAAGAAACGGAAATAATAATCCTACTCAAATCCGGAACGTAGTCATACTTGTTCAAAACAAGTACTACTTCACAAGGTAAAGTGACTTCATAAGTCCCTATGGCTAATGTAGCAACTATTGCTTCATTCCCAATTTACCCTCTTTGAGTAGCTTTCTATTCTTTATTCCTTGCACATTTAAACAAATGTGGGATCCAATTCGGTATCATATACCCAAGAACAAGAAGTCGAAAAGAAAATGTCTATCATATAGATACTTGAAGTAGTAGCAATCATATTGCCCTTCTTCACCTTTAGGCCTTCCTAATAAGCCTTGCAACTTTGCTTCTAATGACCAATCTCATTGCAATGGTAGCAAACTGCATCCTTTTAAGACACTTTGGGTTTAGCCTCTTCGGTTTTTGCAACTTTTGCCTTAGGTTTAGCAATATTTGCTTTACCTACTTTTCCTTCCTCTGTGAACCCTTTCTTGTATTAACCATTAACACAATTTGCGGATTGCTCCTTCTTTCATCATATGAATTAAGAGCTTTCACCACAACATATATCTTTTGCCTAGCTTGCACTTGGAACATTTCCTTTTTGCGTTATGCTAGAACAAAAGAATAGTTATCATGTCCTCAAGGTTCTTCATAAGAGCCTTTAACCATGGTGGCAAATACAAGACAAGCAATATTGTCAGAATCATCAACATGTTTCTAATGTTGCTTCCTTATTTACCCTTTGCAACATTTGCAGTGGGTTCAGCAGGAACGGATTCGTCAAGAACGTACACATTTGCCTAAGAACAATTCTTGAGTGTCTGATCAAATCAGAATAACTTGTACCGTTCTTTTCGAACTTTTGTCCTTCATAAGTACTAATCGCAATTATCATTATGTAATGCTACTTCTACAACAAAATATACAAATTATATGAGCACATATCAATATCAACACATTTATCATCTAAGAGCAAATAATGTATTTTACAAATACTCCCACTAAATCATACACCTTCCAATGCAAATAAGCATAATATGCATTTAATGGGCTAAGATCCAACTTTAATTTAAACTCAAGTATGCTATGGCGCACCGCTCAAGATTAAACTAATTAGGTAGAAAACATCAATCATATCGTATATGACTCTTAGGGCTAAGATCCAACTTTAATTTAATCTCAAGTACGCTATGGCGCACCGCTCAAGATTAAACTAATTAGGTAGAAACATCAATCATATCGTATATGACTCTTAGATCTTTTATGAGATTTATTTAAGACATCATATGTCTAAACATATTTTAATCTCATCTTATGCCTTGGGTCCAAAACCATTTTGATAACTGTAAGTACGCCAATCCAATTCGCAATCCTTTTAGATGCATTTTAATATAATAAAACTGCATTAAGGGGCATTTTGGTAAATTCCCGGCCTATCCCGAGATTTTCGGAAACATTTCATAAGTTTCCCGCGAAGGAAGTACCTTTTGGTACCTTGCTCATGCCAAGGGACCTGTTGGGAATAAACCATTTTGGACTTTTTAGGTATTTAGGCCTGAATGTTCCAGAAACTGGTTTTGGCGCCAAAAACGGTTGAGGCCACCTTGTGTCACGCGACAACTCGAGGCCTAGAAAGTGGCTACGTGAGGTCGTGCGACACCTTGAGGCCACTAACTGCAGCCTATAAATAAGACCCTCCCCCTCTCAGAAATAGATCCCAACTTCAAATTCTACCGTTACTCCTCACAGAATTGCGTCGTAACAAAGCCCCCAAACACAATTCTCTCTCTCTCCTACCTTCAATATATCCCAATTCCCTCCAATTCAAACCCATTTCCTAAACCAAACCACTTGGATCCTTTGCATCAATCCTCCCAAGTTCCTAAGACCAGAAGCAGCAAATTGAAGGATTCTGTATCTAACTTGATACAGAATTCGTGGAAGCAACAAGGGTAACAAATCTCAATCTCCCTCTTCTCTCTTCCTTCTACCCAATTCTTCATAATTCTATTGATTATTGTTAGGATTCGCAATCGACTCTATCAGTCTAGATTACTGAATCCCAATCGCAATCTCTCTGTTTAACTTGTTTAATCTGTGTAATTGAGCTCTTATTGTTGAATACTTGTTTGAATTTGGTGTTTAAACCCCAAGGGGGTGTGGATCTACCCATATCCACACTCCCGGGGTCGTTTTGTTGTTATTTCTGTATTTTGTATCTAATATGTTCAAATAATTAGATCTGTATTAGTTGTTGTTGATTCTGGTGGTCATTGTGTAAGTTTCTGCAGATGGCCTCTGTGTGTCACGCGATACATCGTACCCAGGTGATCCTGTGTCACGCGACATATCTGGTCACCTGTGTCATGTGTCAAGCGACATATCGTGCCTGTCTGCAGAAACCCTTTTCTCTTGTAATCTGTTCTAGATTGTTGTAGTAGGGATGTGGCCTCCCTAAATAATGGGCTCACAAGTTGTAAGTCTCGATTCATATTAATAAAATGCATGTTTACCACACTTGTTCATTGTCAACATTTGCACACACTTTTGGATTCGCTTGTATGTTTAATTGAAAGACTCGTCTACGGACGAGGCGTGTTGGGTGAACTCTCGGTTCTTCCCAACACGTAACCTGACCCCCGAACCCGTTCTCTTCTCATAGGTTTTTCAAAGTGCACCTCTTAAGCATGGCGTGGGGACTCTCTTTTTTACTCTTTCACCGTGAAACCCGAAATTTCGCGAGGGGCGAGCGCACATTCAGTGGCGACTCTGCTGGGGATATGCACTTTGAAAACCTGTTTTTCAAATGTTAAGTGGGTCAAGCTTTCATTAAATTAAACATCCAATACATCCATTTTTGTGTACATCTTTAATAATCATTTGTGGTTCATGCATTTTGTTGATTATGAGACTTGTGAGCCTTATGTGCTTTGTGGTCATTGTGTTATGCATTAGATATTCTTGATTTGTTCTTGCCGTGGAGAGACAGGGGCTGATTTGATGATTGCAGAGTATTGGTTCAGTGACCACCCAGGTCGTGCGACATCTCTGTCCCTTGATGTCCTGTGTCACGCGACAAGGAGTGGCCACTGAACAGATACTCAGAAGGTTGGTTTGAGGGAAGTCCCTTGAATCGAATGTGGCTCAGTTGATTGTTGTTCCCTGTATTTCCTGTGAGGGTGTGTGTGTGTTTTCTTTTTCTCTTTTCAAAAATAAAAATAAAAAAATCTTGTTTTTTGTAAATAAAAGAATTAGTCATCCGCACACCACATCACTTAGACTTAGAACCCTCGGGTGCGATTGACGGCATCGCGGACGGCCATGAAATTCGCCTACGCTTGAGCGCCTGAAATCAAACCTAAACCCCTAGTGCGTTATAGGTGGCACCACACTTAAACCTTACCCACGGTTGGTTTTTGATACAATGTTTTTATTACAACAAAATGAATTGTTTTTGAAACATATCGTAGGTCCTTATACCTTCCCCCAAAACCTCGCATCTTGTGGGCATGTTGCCAAATGCAACATGATTTCACGTGGGGACATGTCACTCCCGTGGCGTGTTCTAAACGAGAGATCATGCCGCATTGTCAACATGCACC
Organism: Adenophora triphylla var. japonica; assembly: GCA_022495995.1. Classification (NCBI taxonomy): domain Eukaryota; kingdom Viridiplantae; phylum Streptophyta; class Magnoliopsida; order Asterales; family Campanulaceae; genus Adenophora; species Adenophora triphylla. The sequence continues at coordinate 42,320 of JAFEMH010002899.1, forward strand.
AACGAGAGGTCATGCCGGATTTTTCTTCGAAATTCTTCGAAAAGACCCGTTATGCTGCCCAAATTTCCCCAGAAATTTGGACAACCTCTCCGTTCCATATGATGTTAGGATTTGGTTAGGTATCATTACCTATTATATATTTTAAAGCAAGGCATTTAGTGTAATTTGAACGTTGTGTCCCTAGGCTTCCCCGAGGTATAGTTAGTATGAATAAAGGCTTCTCCTTTCCCAACCGTACTTAGGATTTAAGACACTAATTTATACTTGAAGATAAATAAATTTGTTTGCGCGAGTCTGTCCCGTTCCTTTCCCTCTCCCGTTCCTCGAAATTTCCCTTTCGATACCTTATAATCTACCCTTTTGTAGTAGTGACAAGTTTGGGGTGCATGCTCTGTTACGAGGGGTGATCAACTAGTCCGTATCTCCGAAATATTTGCAAATTCCTCCGAAGTTCCCGTCTATTCTACTGTTCAAGATGTCTGGTGCAAGAGATATGCCATCCGCTCAGTCTGGAACTCCTCTCACTTCAGGCCAGTTGGACATGAATGATCTGTCAGTAGCAGAGTTGCTGTGATGATGTTGCCTAATTTTTTCGAAAGGACTTTGAAATTTTCGTTTCTTTGAAAACCAATCGAAAAAAAACCGGAGTCGCCACGCCATTTTTGTTTTAAGGGCCAAAACTTTGAAAAATGCCCGAGATCAGAAATTTGGGTTCGGAGGTCACGTTACACGCCGGGAAGGACGTTAGTGTGCACCCGGAATGCCTCGTAAAACGAGTCTTCCAAGCTTAAAAACCATTTGTGTGTGTGTGTGTTACTTTGGCCAAAATAAGTTGAAACTGAGGAAAGTAAAAATTGGAAATTCTTTATTAGACTTTGGACAGATCTCATGATTTTTGGTGTGATTTTTGGGTTGAGTTTTGGTACTCAAAAGATTTTTGGAAGTTGGAAACCATTTCTGCCAGAATGAAAAAGGCAGTGGACACTTGATTTTGAAATGGACTTTAGGGCTTGAAAACTCCAGAATCTGGGAAAATCTCGAGAATGAAAAATGTTCAAAACACCTTAAATAAGGTTTCTGTAAAAGAAATTTTCATTTTGGAGATGATTTGGGGACCCAAAACCTTCTGGAAATCTCAGATGTGAAATCTGGACTTCCAGAGACTGATGAACTGACCTTTAAAAGAAAATTTGAAAAAGGGAGTTTTACTCACGAAAAAAATAAAGTAAAAATATTTCTGGAAAGCTCTGGATGTTGGCTACAAAAAGAGTTTTGTAGTCAACACCAAATTCCAAGTTTATCTGTGTCCAAAAAATTAGACCATGGACTGGGGTCTTAGAAAATTGCTACTGGACAGCAACTTCTCAAGAAGGAAAACATGATTTTAAAGGGGGTTTGGCATCCATGCTTGTCCCTATTTCCTTAGGCTTTGATTAGTGATCACTTGACATTTTAGTGGTGAATCAACTATATCAAGGCATCCTTAGGGTACATTACGACTAAGCACTTCATTTGCTTGGGAAGGGGAATTTTATCCTTTGAAAAAGAGATTTGATGTATGAAAATGATTTTTAGGGTTTTGAAAATGTCTTTTCTTTGCAAGTAAGTAAGAACATTTTGAAAATAATGTTGATCCTTGTAGGAGATCATCCATGGAGATGAACTTCCATGGTGATCTTCTTGGATCTAAGGCAAGAAGATGAACAAACTACATTTTGGAGTTTGAAAATGCATGCATGAATGAAGGAGTTTAGGGTAAGGAGAAGGAGGGTTTACTAATCTTCTTTGTATTTTGAGTTTTAGGCTTGAATGTAAGAGTGTTTGAGGCTTGAATATGAGAGTGTTTGAGTGAGTGTGATTTTGGGTGAATAGTTGAGAAAAAGGTGACAATTCTAGAGAATTCTCACTGTTTTCTCTCTATTTTCGCCAAGGTGCAGTTGTGAAAAATGTTTTTTTTTTTCTTATTTCTGAGACTGAAGGCCTCAATTTATAGCCCTCTGGAAATAACAAAACCATCCGCGCGGAGGGTTCCTGCAGTGTGCACTGTTCATTAATTCAAACTGATTATGTTTTTCATCTTGCTAATTCGGGTTTTTTCAATTTCTTTTGCTTTTTGAGATTCTTTTGTAGGCTTAACCTTAAATGGCAATGCCCACTTTGCCCTTACTTTGTTAGAAAAGTTAGGAATGTTAGAAATGTTAGGAATGTTATAACTTTCGTTAATTTTCTAACAAAAATACTAACAAACACAAATTGGAGCACTTACAGTAGCCCCTCGGCGACGGCGCTTTCGAAGGAAGCGGAGTCGTCGTTAAGAGTAAGGCTCCATATTTGACAAGATGATTAAGTGATCGAGTGGCTGAACCTAATGATAGGCTACCAACGTATCCCTAGTGGGAATCAAGCCGGCCGTAGTTCGGGTCTTTGACCCTGGAGGTGATGGCATTTTAGGTGCCTCGAACCTTGAAAAGCGAGCTCTGCAGTCGGGTGCTGGAGAGAAACTCTGCTGGGGATAAGAGATGACCATTTTCGGTCGGATGGCTGAAATTGTATATCCGCTCTACTGGGGATAGGAATGACCATTTTCGGTCGGATGGTTATCCGCTCTGCTGGGGATAGGAATGACCATTTTCGGTCGGATGGCTGAACCTAATGATAGGCTACCTACGTATCCTTAAGAGGAATCATGCCACTCGTAGTTCGGGTCTTTGACCCGGGAGATGATGGCGTTTTAGGTGCCTCAAACCTTGATGATGGCGTTTTAGGTGCCTCGAACCTTGATGATGGCGTTTTAGGTGCCTCAAACCTTGATGATGGCGTTTTAGGTGCCTCGAATCTTGATGATGGCGTTTTAGGTGCCTCGAACCTTGAAGATGGCGTTTTAGGTGCCTCAAACCTTGATGATGGCGTTTTAGGTGCCTCGAACCTTGGTGATGGCGTTTTAGGTGCCTCGAACCTTGATGATAGCGTTTTAGGTGCCTCAAACCTTGATGATGGCGTTTTAGGTGCCTCGAACCTTGATGATGGCGTTTTAGGTGCCTCGAACCTTGATTTGAAATGGCCTTCCGGTGGACTTTGTCTGCTGCCGAAGGAGAGGGTGACCGTTTTGGTCGAGTGGCTGGACCTAATGATAGGCTACCTACGTATCCCTAGTGGGAATCAAGCCCTTTCGTAGTTCGAGATCTACTCGAGATTCCGTTGGCTTTTGGGATTCCGTTAACTTTGCTGGGGATTTTGTTAGCCTTTGCTGGGGAAAAATCAGACGTATTCGTCGGAGCAATCGGCCTTACGTTTTACAGCCGGGGAATGATTTTGATGAAAGAAACGGGATTCCGTTAACTTTCTCAGAGAGATCGGAATTACGTTTTACTGCCGTCGAATGATTTTGATGAATGAAACGGGATTCCGTTAACTTTCTCGGAGAGATCGGACTTACGTTTTACTGCCGTCGAATGATTTTGATGAAAGAAACGGGATTCCGTTAACTTTCTCGGGGAGATCGGACTTACGTTTTACTGCCGGGGGTGATTTTGATGAAAGAAACGGGATTTCGTTATCTTTCTCGGAGAGATCGGACTTACGTTTTACTGCCGGGGGTGATTTTGATGAAAGAAACGGGATTTCGTTATCTTTCTCGGAGAGATCGGACTTACGTTTTACTGCCGTGGGTGATTTTGATGAAAGAAACGGGATTCCGTTAACTTTCTCGGAGAGATCGGACTTACGTTTTACTGCCGTTGATGATTTTGATGAAAGAAACGGGATTCCGTTAACTTTCTCGGAGAAATTGGACTTACGTTTGACTGTCGGGGAATGATTTTGACGAAAGATACGGGATCCCGTTAACTTTCTCGGGGAGATCGGACTTACGTTTGACTGCCGTCGAATGATTTTGATGAAAGAAACGGGATTCCGTTAACTTTCTCGGAGAGATCGAACTTACGTTTTACTGCCGTCGAATGATTTTGATGAAAGAAACGGGATTCCGTTAACTTTCTCGGAGAGATCGGACTTACGTTTTACTGCCGTCGAATGATTTTGATGAAAGAAACGGGATTCCGTTATCTTTCTCGGGGAGATCGGACTTACGTTTTACTGCCGTCGAATGGTTTTGATGAAAGAAACGGGATTCCGTTATCTTTCTCGGAGAAATCGGACTTACGTTTGACTGCCGTGATTGAAATTGATGAAAGATACGGGATCCCGTTATCTTTCTCTTGGAGATCGGACTTACGTTTGACTGGCGTCAAATGATTTTGATGAAATAAACGGGATTCCGTTAACTTTCTCGGAGAGATCGGACTTACGTTTTACTGCCGTCGAATGATTTTGATGAAAGAAACGGGATTCCGTTAACTTTCTCGGAGAGATCGGACTTACGTTTTACTGCCGTCGAATGATTTTGATGAAAGAAATGGGATTCCGTTAACTTTCTCGGAGAGATCGGACTTACGTTTTACTGCCGTCGAATGATTTTTATGAAAGAAACGGGATTCCGTTAGCTTTCTCGGAGAAATCAGACTTACGTTTGACTGCCGTTGATGATTTTGATGAAAGAAACGGGATTCAGTTAGCTTTCTCGGAGAAATCAGACTTACGTTTGACTGCCGGGGAGTTCTTTTGAAGAGGTGGGGTTGACTTTGGTTAACTTCGTTAAGTTTGGGACTAAACTGCAGGGTCCCGGAATTTTAAAGGGCAAAACGGTCTTTTTGACCCTTCAATTCTGTCCGCGCGGATCAGATCGAATCCCTGACAGGTTTAAATAAAGGTTGCCGCCCCTTATTCTTCTTCCTCACTTTTTCCAGATTTTCGAGAGAGAGACGAGAGGGAGAGACCAAAACCGCCATTGTTGGCCTAGGAAGCTCAAAATCCTTCCGATTTTTTCGATTTTTCAAGCAATGGAACACGGGGAAGCTGCTATCCACGGTCAAGGACGCGGTCCGGTTGCCGAGAGGCGATTAGAACTCGTTCGAATGAGGAGACATTATACACTTTCGCAATCGATTGCGGAGGAGCATTACCCTGATGCTTGGCAACATTGGGCTTCTGATCCGAGTCTCTGAACGGTATACTTCGAATCTTTTCCATTCTCTTTGTCAATTTTTTGTTTGAAATTGATTTTTTGTGATTTTTTTTTTTGAAAATCCGAAAATCAATGTTCTTGGGCTTGAAATTTGTTCTTGATGCTTTGCATGTTGTAATGAGTTTGTGGGTAACCCAAATGTGCATTTTGTTTGAAAAAAAAGAATGGGCATTTTTGCCAATTTTTTTTTTTGAAATATGCGACTATGATGAAAATTTTTTCCGAATTTGGGACGGACTTCTTTTTTTGTTGCAATGTAGGATTTTTGCAATGTTGATATGAATGACATGAATGTGTGCATGCTCTTTTTTGTAAAAAGTATGATTTTTTTTTTTTGAAAGACGGAACGGATTTTTCCTTCCGTTGATTTAACGTGTGAATGATGCATGTTATTTTATGAAAATGGGACGGAGTTTTTACTTCCGTCGACTCCTTGTATGAATTTTTTTTTTATGTATGAATGAATGTTGATTGGGATTTGCTGAAAACTGCCTTCTTTTGTGCGAGAAAAATGGGGCTAGGTTCATTGTATGCTGTTATGCTGCCGAATTTTCTTCAAAATTTTATGATGAATGAGTATGCTCTCTCTTTTTTTTGAATGCAAAATTTTGACACTTTTGACATTTTTGTTTCCCTCTCTTTTTTTTTGTTGCAGGGTGGAAACAATTTCGTGAAGGAACAGCTGAACAAGATGAAGACTCGAGGATCAGTGGAGTCTGTTATTGGTCTATGGGACCGGCTTCCAGATATGGGCAGAGGAGCGATGATGAGTGCTAGACAGATCGTCATTGAGACTGGCTTGTACGAGTTCATCGAGTGCTTGAGGGGGTTGGTCAAGTTTCCCAAGAGTAAGGGCCTGATTTTCGCTTTGGCACAGCACTGGTGGGACGTGACCCACACATTCCACTTCTTCTGGGGCGAGGCGACGGTTAAGCCTTCTGATTATGTCGCGATTACGGGCTTGTCCTTTAACGGACGGAGCATTGAGTGGAGAGACGGCTACAGCGATCTGGATCTGCAGGCCCTTCTAGGATTTTCCCCTATTCCCAAAAAGGGGATGGGTATGGAGTACGCTGTGGTTGAGGGAAAGATTGTGGAGAGCATTGGGAGCTATGAGGCTGGGGACGAGAAGATAGGCGGCGAAGCGGTGCCGTGGCTTTTCTATGGTTTGCTTTTTCGAGCACCCTTTTTGGACACGTAGAGGAAGCAGTTTTTGCTTTCTTTGAGGTCCTTGGAGGACGTGAGGATGGCCGGAGAGGTCTCTTGGGGAGAGGCAGGGCTGGCAGAGCTCTATTTCGCTCTAGATCGGTATAGCCGGAAGGCTGTCAGTTCCTTGACATGCTTCGAGTTCCCTTTGGAGGTATAAGCTTTCCTTTTGCTTTCCCTCTTTTCCTTAAGCACGTATCTTTTTTCGCACTTAATTGATGTGATCTTTACCTTTCGCAGGTATGGGCGTTAGAGTTCTTTCACGTCACGATGTGGCGGCAGCCGGCAGAGTACGTCGGGGCGTATCCGGCCATGCGTTCCTGGTCCAAGTTTGCCCGGGAGAAGAAAGGTTCCAGAGGGCGCACGACCCTCAGATACAGGGACTGCCTGCCTTTGACGGGGGCTGAGACGGATGAGGGGATGATATTCTATCCCTGGGATCGTTTCGATGTGGCGCAGCTGAGGGGCGCTGAGATATGGACCGTGCAGCAGAGGATTCTGAGGGGCTTGACTTGCGACGTGTATTATCTGGGGGAGAGAGTGACGCGCCAGCATGGCGTGAATTCACCTTTGATGACACCGGTGGAGCCTCCCGCCGACATGATGTATCCGAGCGAGAGGTCGGAGACCTGGGGCGATTACCGAGGTGGCCAGCACTTCTCGGCATTTGTGGGGATTGAGCCGTATCCCGTATTTGTCTTGAGGAGGCTGAGGATGCCCCAGGTTCTTGATAGAGAGGGATTAGGGATCCCGCGGTACCCTCGGACGGACTTTTCATATGTCCAGGATGGGGTTAGATTGAGGGTGCAGATCCCCCAGCCTGAGCGGCTTCCACGAGTTTTCCGGCCTCGTCCGGGTATGAAGGTATGGCTTCTCCTTCCCACCTCTTTTTTTTTTGCTTCTGTCTTTTCCTTTCTTTCCTGTCATCGTTTTTCGCCTCAACTATTTCTGACGCTTTTGCTTTCGTACAGTTTCCGGAGGTGGTCGTGGAGAAGTTAACGAAGCAGGTGATCGGGGCTAAGAGATTCATCAGGAGGATGGTGGCTTGTGGAGCCCCTCAGGCTAGAGCGAGGCAACCACAGCCGGCGCCTGTCGAGCGGGAGACTTCCCCTGAGCCTTCTGAGCATTCTTCCGAGACTCCTCTTTCTCCTCTCATAGATCCCCGCGTGGTGCTGCCTTCGGATCACGTCATTCTCGGAGATCCGTACGGGCAGGGGCACGTCTGGCATCATGGTGGATCTTCCTCGCATGTCCAGGAAGCCGACGCATTTTCGTTTGGGTACGACTTCTTTGCAGATCTTGGCTTGCCATATCAGAGCGTGCCGGTTGGTCCTGACGAGCCTCTCTCTGGAGACGAGGACGATTCTGAGCCCGAGATCTTCATGGCTACTGAGGAGGCGGGCCTGAGCCGCAAGAGGGATCGGGGGAAGGCACCGGCCACCGAGGACTCTGATTGACTGATTTCTGAGATTGATTATCTGAGATTGATTTTTGGGACTGTACTTATTTAGACAGATACACTTTATTTTCATGCATATTTTTTTTGGCTTTTCTTTTTTTTTTTCTCTTTTTTTTTTTTTGGAATGTAATAATTTAGGATTATTTTTTTTTATGAATGCAATGCAGTATGAATGCAATGTTGCATGAGCCTCGGTTTTTTGGCAAGGGTGTAGATGTTTGGTGTATGAACTGGTTTGGACAGGCTTTGGCTGGGACATAATATTCCTTTGTGGTGCAGCAGTTTGGACTGTTGCAAAAAAAATTTTTTTTTGGGTAGCAAACATATCCGCGCGGATAGGACAGGAATCTGACACTGTCCTTTAATTTTGCTTCAGATCTAGTCTTCCTTCATTTCAAATTCAAACACCTTCTTCAACCACCAGTTCAAACAGCCATTTTCGGGGAGAAGGAGAGAAAAACCATGGAGAGAATTGTGAGTATGCAAAATCTACCCAAATTGTCCCAAAATTCTCAAATGCAATTCTTCACCAAGTTTAAAGAGTGGTCTCGGGAGATTATGCATGAGAGGAGGTCATTCTTTGAAGAAAGGTACAAGGTGAAATGCTTATGGTCCCTCAAAGAATTGGTTCCGGACTACGACCTCTTGAGAGCTTCTTCATCATTTTTGGGATACTAGAAGGCATGTCTTTTGCCTTTCTTATAATGAGATGGTCCCGACTGTTGAAGAATTCCGGGCTTTGCTTGGCGGTCCCGAGGTGGAGGAGATTGCAATTCCTTTGCCCGGAGGGGCCTCTTTCGTTGATAAATTGTGCAACCTCCTTCATCTTTCCCCGGAGGAAGCACAAGGTATGATCCGTAGTCCCGATCACTTTGATATTTCCGGTCTTCCTGATAGATTTAGGAGCTTAGGCTTGATTGATGATGCCTATTGGGATGCCTTTGCACTTTGCATGTTTGGTACCTTGTTCATGGTTTATTCCTTTGGGATCTGTCATCGGTCTCTGCTGGATATTGTTGTTCATTGTTGCTTGGGCAGAGATGTTGTACCTTTGATCCTGGGGGAGACTTTTCATGATCTCGACAGGTTAGCTACCGGGAGACGGTATATGCACGGGGGCAGCCCGTTTCTCTTGACTCTGTGGCTGATGGAACGCCTGGGGGTTCTTCGGGAGACTTCTGACATGATCAAGCCTTGGACATTCGCCAGGAGAGGGGTTGCTGTAGATTTTGATGATCAGGGCTCATGGGAGTGTTGGATGGCTGGTCACCGGACAGAAGATATCAGATGGTCAGTGCCTTGTTGGCGGGTGGAGACTCGCAGAGTACTTCAGGACGGGTCTCATGCGGTCATGCTTTCGGGGCTTTCTCAGTCCAGCTTCTACATTCCGGCTTTGGTTCTGAGACAGTTCGGCCTGGAGCAGGTTCCTTTGGAGGACTTTGATGATATAGCCACCAGGGTGGTGGCTTCTGCTTCTATGGATGATCCTTCAGTGTTTTCCTTTCTTTCCCGAGTATGGAGGTATGGCGTCTTTCCTCCTCGGGTTATCCTCAGGCGTCCGAGACCGGTGTTCCTGACCACTTGGTACCTGGATTGGTACGAGAGGCATTTGGGAGAGACTCAGATGGCTATTTTGAGACGGCGTGAGGTCATTGTGGGTGCGGAGGACCTGACAGTTTCGGAGAGGAGGAGGGCCGAGGCGAGGGCCAACCCTCATGACAGGAGCGGAGATGTTGTGACCGACTATGAGGCTTATGTAAAGAGACAGGAGAGGAGGACTCCTATGCTACCAGCTAGGCTACAGGAGATGAGAGATGATGCTAGGGCCACTAAGGCCCTGACAGAGGCAGGTTTGATAGATCCTGTTCCTATACCAGAGCTTGGTAGGAGGAGGACCGACATTTTTCCTATTCAGAAGAAGAAGACTCGAAGGGGGAAGAAGAGAGGGGATGCCAGTACGAGCGGCTTAGAGTGACTCTGAGTTTTTCGAGTATCCCTTTCTTGTCGTAGCAGACACATTAGTTTGATTTATGTATCTTAGTTTCTTTTAGCAGGCTGCCAGTTGTAGGGATGAACCGGGCTTAGACTCATAAAAAAGTTTTTAACTTGTAATGAATATTTGAATTGCTTCAGAGTTTTTCGAGACGCTTTCATGGTCTGATCAATGTGTTGATGACAAAGTATGTCTCCTTTATTTGTGTTTTAGACCGAACCGTTTCCGGCTGCCTACGTTCCCTTCGGACAAAAGGGCTCAGGTCTCCGTAGTTCGACCTGGTCGATTTTGTTTTTTTTTTTTTTTTTTTTTTTGTTTTGTTGTTTTTTGTTTGTTTGTTTTTTTTTTTTTGGTGCAACCCTGTTTTTTACCTAGGCCGCCCTTTTCGGATTTTCAACCTAGTTGGGTATTACTCTTTTGGCACTTTTTTTTTGATATATTTTTTTTTGTTTTTTTTTGACTCAGTGTTTTACGCGTAGTATCTGCGCAGCTTGTCACCATTTACTGGGTGTACAAAGGGGTTTCCGTCGAGGTCTGCAAATTGCATGGCTCCTCCGGAGAAGATCTTCTGGACGACGTATGGCTCGACCCAGACAGGTTCCCATTTGCCGAGGGGGTTGATGCGGACTGGGGGCTTCTCTTTCAAGACGAGATCACCTTTCCTGATTTCCCGATGCTTTACTTTCTTGTCGAAGGACCTGGCCATTCTCCCTTGGTAAGCTCGGATATGTTCCATTGCTTTCAATCGTCGCTCATCTAGCAGGGCCAATTCATCATGGCGACTTTGGAGCCATTCGACCTTATTGATCTGACTCTCCAACAACACACGGAGTGAGGGGATTTCTAGCTCGATTGGGAGCACGGCTTCCATCCCGTAGGTAAGAGCAAATGGTGTCTCCCCGGTTGCCGTTCTGACGGATGTTCTGTAGCCCCAGAGTGCCAGGTGTAGCTTCTCGGGCCAATCTCTGCCTCGGACAGCCATTTTCCGGATGATGTTTTCCAAAGTCTTGTTTGCTGCCTCGACGGTACCGTTGGTTTGGGGCCTGTAGGGAGATGACTTGTGACAGGTTATTCTGAATTCCGCCAGTAGCCTGTCGCATTCCCCTTCGAAGTGGGATCCATTATCTGAGATGATTTCGGCTGGCAACCCGTATCTGCATATGATGTTCTCTTTGATGAAGAGGGCTACTTTTCTTGAGGGTTTTGTAGGATTGCTGTGGGGCATCCTTTTCAGTTCCTTCGAAGAGATTACCAATCTGCGTCTCTTTAGGCTCTTCTGCCGTTCCCAAATTCACACTCGTCAAAATCTCTTCGACAGCTTGGGCTCAATTTTCCTCTTCCCGAACAACCTGCTTAAAGATTTTTGTTCTCTTTTTTTTTGTTTATTTAATGTGTCTGCTTCTTTATCTAATGAATCGTTATTAATTTTTTTTTTAATTATTGATTTATCATTAGTTAAAGTGGCAATCAAGGGATACTCAGAAAGGTTCGTCATTTCATTAGGAATGAAAGGAAGTACAGCGTTTGCTACAGACTCGTAGTCTTCAGGCGTAAGGCCGTCGGACGACTCTAGAGACTTAATCTTGACCATGAAGGACTCGGAGGACTCTACCTAGATTGACACAAAGGGACAGGGGACCAATCCAGGCTCGGTGATCATTTCTCGTTTGGTCACGGACGGGCCTGAGAGAGTTTTCCGATTCTTTAATGGCATCGCTGTCAGAGGCCTCATGACTCGGGGGCTGTCTCGTTTCTGTTCTCCTTCCTCGATCATCGCTACCATTTCTTTGACTGAGCTGAAATCAATCAGGTCTGGTACCTGGATCTCTTCCCCGAATAACTGTTGCATAATCGGACCATCCCAATCATCTAAAAAGGCTTCTGTGGCTTTGGCTTTCGGCACGGTCAATTCAAACTCAGGTTTTGGACCTTCCCCGGGCAAAAGAGGAATCGCGGGTTGTGAGCTTCTCGACCTGTTCCACTAGGCTTGGCACGCCTTTGAAAGTGTACTCACTCTTCATGGTAGTGGTAGCCCCGGGTATCTTGGGTAGGTCCAGGAACATTCTACGGACCGGGTTAGCTTTGGCTCCCCTGAACTTGTTGAGGCTATCCTGTAGCTTCGGCCACCCTTCTGTAGGAGTGGGCTCTGTGATGTTACCCGGTTGTGTGGGACCCTTTACAAAGTAGTCAGCCAAAATAGGACTGAAGGGGAGAGATTTAGGGTCGTCGACCGGGACCCTTCCTGTGATAGCTTCAAATCCTTTTCCTTTTGCAAAGGACTCACCGAGGAGGCCTCATATCCCGTGCCGTGGCGAGTTTTCTCGTCCTTTTACCTCGATGAGTTTGTGAGTTCCTTGTTGGTGCTTCCCTGCATCGAGGCCAGGTAGATAGCTCATCTTTCTCATCATTTTCAAGACCGGAGGGATTTTATCCCGGGTGATTGTCAGATCTATGTTGCACACTTGGGCTTTGGGAGGCTCGACCGTGAAGCCCGTTAGCATGAGACCTTCCTCGTCATGCTTGATTTCCATAATAGGTATTCCACCTGTATCTGTGCCCTCCAAGGTGACTAAATCCCCATAAATGGTCGTCAGATCCCCATTCGAGACGAATTTCACACATTGGTGGAGGCTTGAGGCGACCCCCTTGACCTGATGCAGCCTAGGTCTTCCCAATAAGGCATTAAAAGTGATCGGGATGTCAATAACCTTGAATTCCACAGGTATCAATTTCTGGCCAAACCAGAGGTCCAAAGTAGCAACTCCAAGGACTGCTCGAGATGTCGAGTCGTAAGCTTTAACTGTGAGGGAGGAAGGTTTTAAGTCCGTGGACTTGATGCAAGCAGGCTCATGATCTTTGCCGGAAGAATGTTCATTCCGGACCCATTATCAACCAGGACCCGAGGGAGGCGTCGTTCATCCAATTGGACTGTGATGAAGAGAGGCTCGTTATGATCAGCCCCAAATTGAGGGAGGTCGAGATCTGTGAAAGTGATTATGTTCCCGTAGTGGATGTTTCCAATCAGCTGTACCACGTCATCGGGAGTAGCATCGATAGGCACTAGAGTGCGAGCCAGGCTTTCTTCCAGCTTTAGCTTGTGGGGATAGGATGAGGTGAGTAGGGACCATAGAGAGATGTTGGCATGTGTTTGCTTCAACTGGGTGAGCACGGGATCCTCCTTTTCGAGGTCAGGAGCTTCGACCGTCTTAGCATAGGGGCGGCGGTTCTCCCCAGGTGCTTGATCTGTGGCCTTCTTATCTGCCTTGGGATTCCCTTGGAAGATTTGCCCGGATCGGGTCAACAGGTTAACTTCCTCATCAGTTGCTTCTTGACTAGATTTCTTCAATGCTGCTAAGGTCAACGGGGAGCCTTTTTGGCTATCGGCCACCGGGTTCGACGGAGTCTAGCAACGGTGAGGGGCTGAGCCATATTGGCTCCTTCCTGGGCGGCCCTTATAACTGCTTCCCAAGTCATAGGCTTTTGAGTCTGGGGTTGTGTTGTTGCCCCCTGGATGGCCCACAGAGCTAGGGCGTCCTCCAATTCGCTCCCATAGTCTGCCTTGCTCATAGTTATCATACAACAAGAGTCGCTATTGTCGGGGCTCGGCGGCTTTTCGATCTCATCCCCGGTATAGTGCAACCATTCTGGTTCCTTTCTGTAATACTTAGAGCTGGAAATGATTATAGCATTCTGAGTGGGAGGCGCATCCGGTATCATGCCGGTTTCTAGGACTTCTCTGAGAGCTGACATACATTCGGGGAAGGTGACCTCTTCTTGGGTAACCCTGACAAGGAGTGTTACTTTATTCCGGGGTGGATTTGATCTGACCATGGTTATTTTCTCATTTGGGCGGATGGGAGTTAGTTTCCCTCTCTCTATCAGATCTTCGACTATCAGCCTGGATCGGATGCCTGAAAACCCTTTTCCCAAAGCATGGTAGGCAAAGTGTTGAACTCTAAGACATCCACGTGCTCGCACTCCAGAAACTTCATGGCCTTCATGTCCTCGGTTTCATATTCGTCTTCCGAAGTGTCTTCGTCGTCGCTTGCTGACAACCAACCATTGTGTCTGGCTCCCATGGGCTCATTTCTGGCATGATTGTTCCAGATTGATTCCGGATCTGGGGCCTCAGTTGACTCTTCGCTCTCGTCATCATCATCGTCATCGCTGTCATCGGAATCATCTTCCCATACTACCGGGATTTCGGCTGAGAGGGAACGCCGATCAAACCCGTTAGGGGAATATGGGTGCGTGCAACCGCAGAAATTGTCATATGCTCCCATTCCCGGAAGTGGTAGTTGCAATTCGGCTTCTCCACCCAGAAACTGCGGGGGAAGAGTGAGAGGGGGTGGCACGTATTTGACTCCCGGCAGGATGTAGAAGGAATCCTCCTCTTCTGATTCTTCGCTGTTCTCGGGATCGTATTTAGCCTCTCCCAAAGCCAACTTGCAGAAGTGTACTAGCTCCAGATGCTCTTCGGCCTCTTTGCACGATAAGCCCCAAGATGTGCGCCCGCCGAAAGCTTTCTTGCTCGATTCTTCTTGATTGTTCTAACCATCTTGTGTAAATGGTTCTCTCATGCTTTGATCGGAACAGCCCCAGTTCTTCGGTATTGGCCTTCCCTTCATCCGAGAAATAGCGGGCCTCGTATTCTTGCAGGAAGTCTCTGACATGAGACTAAGGTGGGCTGACTTGCTCATCGCCCTCAAGGTTGATGGGGAATCCAAATTCAGGATCTTCGACAAGGTTGGCCATGGGTATTTGGGGACCTTCATCAGCACCTTCCTGAGCATGAAAAGGTTCTCCACATTCAATCATGTTTACCTGATTATGGTTCCTTGGCAGAGGATTCTTGACTGTATTAGGCCCCTCGGGGCCTTCCAACTTTCCTTGCTCTATCAGTCCCTGGATTGCCTTCTTCAGAGTAAAGCAGTTATCTGTTAGATGTCCATGGGCTTGATGAAAAGCGCAATACTTTGAAGTATCCACGGGAGCATTCGGATTCCTGGGTTGGAAATTCTCCAAAGGCCGCAGCAAGCCTTCTTTCACCAGTCCCCTAAAGATTTCATTCAGAGGCATTCCAAAGTTTTCGAGGTTCACGACCCGTGGTCTGGGCTCGGCTGGTTTTCTGGGGGCAAAAGGAGTTGTGTTATTACATTCCTGTCCCGCGTAGTTAATCATCTCTTTGCCTTTAGCAGAAGGGCAGTGTTTGCAGGAGGAGCCCGATATCTCGTAAGGTGTGCAAGAACTGGTTGCTGATTGTAAGCCTTTTCAAACTTAGCTGCGGGGTTAACCATGACCCGTAAGTCTGAGTACGGGAAGTGACTGAGGGAGGCTCTCAGATGTGGTTTCAGGCATGACTGGAAGATGTCCAGTTGCTCCTCTTCAGAAGGAGGGATTGCCATTTCACTGAGTTTCAGATTCCACCACTTGTAGAAGACCCCAACATTCTCATCGGGACGCTGCACTGTTGTTTGTAGGTCAACTCTATTTGTTTCCCATTCCAAGTTGGCCTTGTACTTTTCTTTGAAGGCATTAGTAATCTGCTCCCACGTAGTTCTGGCTTCAGGTTTCAAACGAAAGAACCATTTTAAGGCACTGGATTTCAAAGATAGACTGAAATAGTCAGCCAACTGCTGATTGGTACACCCTTTGGCCTTCATCGCCAAGGTATACGTGTCCAGATGAGTTTTCGGGCTTGCAGTCCCATCAAAGAGATCCAGATTAGGCATCACGAATTTGTGAGGCAGGGGAACGATGGAGTCCGGGTTCGTAGGCCGGAAGGCAGACTTCTTAGCGGTCAATTCAGCAATCTGCGCTTTCATTTCTTTATGCTGTTCCATGAACCAGGCCAAATGAGGGTCTTGTGGTGGAACAATGGCATTCAAACCAGTGACTGAGCTAGAGAGAGGAGCTACTACTGGCGGCAGACTGGTGGAGGGAACGGCCGATCCGGGGACATAGGTGAAAACCTGTCCTTGGCCCGAGTTACCCTGGGGAGCATGAGTTGGAGCTTGGGCAAAGGGATAGAACCTTGCGGCCTGCTGTTGATTTTCAACCGGCAAAGTGGGTGGAGGCATTCCTGATGTAGCCAGATAGCTTGGATTTCCAGAGTGGGGCCCATAAGTAGGCTTAGGTGCGGGCTGCTGTCCCTGACTGTTGAATTGCATGGCTGGCTGAGGCGATGGTGTATAACCGGGGGGTACTGCGGTCCTGGTGATTCCGATGGCCCAGGATGGAGGTTTGGTAACCCATCGAACCCGAGTGAGAAATGGGTTTGTGAAAGCTATGGGAGGAAGCGGTGAGCTAGCATCATTACGAGGAGGGGCTCCTGACGAGTACATTGAGGCATGCCGAACTGTTGTTGTGGCCCTTTGAACTGTTGCTGCGAAGGCCCGGATTGATCGGTTCCAAACTGTGGCGGGATCCCAATTAGCTGTGGCATTCCAAGATAACCCCAACCATGAGAAGATATTCCGTACTGGCTTTGTCCCCACTGAGGAACTGTAAACTGATTTGTGTCGTCTGCCGCGTGGATCCGGTGGTCCGAGGCTGGGGTGAGTGACCCGAAGATCGAGGAGCATAGGTTCTGGTAGTGGCACCATAGGAGGTGGGCGGTGGCATCCTGGAGTAATCAGGGCGACTGAGAGTGGGATTGGCATCCTCTTCCTCTTCTACGGTGAAGGTGCCATCGGGATTGAGACTGGCGGCCAAACCATGGCTCTTAATAGCCTCCATAAGGCTATTCAGCTGCTTCCTGTCGTAACCTCATACGTTACGCTAACCGATTCCACTTTGTTCATGCGAGGGGTCCCGGGAGGCGGAGTGACGTTGTCCCCATCATTACCGGGCGATGCGGACATTACGAAACCCGGAGTCGGAACAAACGGTGAAGCTGATGACGCGCTTGACTCTTCCCAACTGATCAAACGGTGACCCGGTGTCCGGAACCAACCTTTGTGAGGAGCTGCGGGGGAAAGGGCACGAAGGTTCAGATGCCTGGGAATGAAGGAGGGTAGGTGTTTTGGGCTTTGGGCTCAGGCAACATGCAGTTATTTGTTCTTGTTTACTTAAAACATGTTTTATTAACCTAATCGGATGGAAAAGATTGCTCTTCTTTTTCGCAAACTACTCTGGATCTTGGATCAGTGGGCCCCGTCACTACGTCTATAAGCCCCTCATATTCCATCTGTATTTCGACCTCCCAGGGTGGACAGCCCCGGGCGAGGGTCCTATAGGGCAAGCGGGTCCCACCGACCGAAAGAAAAACGATCCTAAAAGTCTGGCGGGTAATCGAGTCTTAACGAGCATTCGATGTAAATTACGGACAAAACTGACGTCAAAGTCATGATCATGTTCGAGGGCTCGACGAAAAGTCGGCATGATTTGGACTTATAAGCGTCCACAATTGATCTTGACTTGTCGTCAGTTAAGCCGTAATTAGGCATGGAATAATCATTAATCCTTGATGACTCAATGTCATGCTGGGAGTCTGTGTATAATTTGTGCCAGTCAGAGTCAAAGTCAAGGCGCCAGTCAATATCTGGTCAAAGTCCATGACGGAAAATCGGCAGAACTTCGACTGATTAGGGTCCCGAAAGATATCGACTTGGTATGCCGACTAAGGCTTGAAAGGAAAGGTCTATATACAGACAGGGCATGACACAGACCAGACTAAAAACCAACCGGGTCTCGGACAAAAGTGTGTCACGGACAAGTGCATGGTCGACACGAGGCTCCATGGGATGTTTGGGTAGTCCTGTGCTTGCACCGAGAGGCGTAATAAGACCAAACGGGCCGCGACAAGGATTTCCCCGGGTTAGGGACGTAGTGTGCAGTGTAAGGTCACGTGAGCGTAGTGTGCAAGCAGTCTATCTTCCTTTTCTGAGTAAAATAGAAATTTTTCATGTGTCTTAAAAAGTATGATGCATGATTTTTTTTTGAAAATTTTCCTTTTGAAAAATCCTTTTTTTTTTTGAAATTTTTTTTGAATTTTTTTTTTTTGAAATTTAATGAACACATAAGCACATAAGCACAAAAATTCCAATAGTTAGGGACATGATTCTGACAGTCAAAATTTTGACTTTTTCCGAGGCGGCCAAAACAACACGAAAATGTGCAAAAATCAACACACACAACAAATGATTTTTAATGCCGGGACGGAAGCTTGACCCTCAAAATCTTTTCTTTTTTTTTTGAAAACAATGATACCGGTACGTGGGATTGTTAAACCACAATTTATCCCCGACTCGTGTTAGGAGGCGATAACGGGAAGTTTAATGGTTTCCACCAATATACCAAATATCATTTTTTTTTAGAAAAAGCTTATTTGTCCCCAGCAGAGTCGCCACTGTGATGATGTTGCCTAATTTTTTCGAAAGGACTTTGAAATTTTCGTTTCTTTGAAAACCAATCGAAAAAAAATCGGAGTCGCCACGCCATTTTTGTTTTAAGGGCCAAAACTTTGAAAAATGCCCGAGATCAGAAATTTGGGTTCGGAGGTCACGTTACACGCCGGGAAGGACGTTAGTGTGCACCCGGAATGCCTCGTAAAACGAGTCTTCCAAGCTTAAAAACCATTTGTGTGTGTGTGTGTGTGTGTGTGTGTGTTACTTTGGCCAAAATAAGTTGAAACTGAGGAAAGTAAAAATTGGGAATTCTTTATTAGACTTTGGACAGATCCCATGATTTTTGGTGTGATTTTTCGGTTGAGTTTTGGTACTCAAAAGATTTTTGGAAGTTGGAAACCATTTCTGCCAGAATGAAAAAGGCAGTGGACACTTGATTTTGAAATGGACTTTAGGGCTTGAAAACTCCAGAATCTGGGAAAAGTCCGAGAATGAAAAATGTTCAAAACACCTTAAATAAGGTTTCTGTAAAAGAACTTTTCATTTTGAAGATGATTTGGGGACCCAAAACCTTCTGGAAATCTCAGATGTGAAATCTGGACTTCTAGAGACTGATGAACTGACCTTTAAAAGAAAATTTGAAAAAGGGAGTTTTACTCACGCAAAAAATAAAGTAAAAATATTTATGGAAAGATCTGGATGTTGGATACAAAAAGAGATTTGTAGTCAACACCAAATTCCAAGTTTATCTGTGTCCAAAAAATTAGACCATGGACTGGGGTCTTAGAAAATTGCTACTGGACAGCAACTTCTCAAGAAGGAAAACATGATTTTAAAGGGGGTTTGGCATCCATGCTTGTCCCCATTTCCTTAGGATTTGATTAGTGATCACTTGACATTTTAGTGGTGAATCAACTATATCAAGCCATCCTTAGGGTACATTAGGACTAAGCACTTCATTTGCTTGGGAAGGGGAATTTTATCCTTTGAAAAAGAGATTTGATGTATGAAAATGATTTTTAGGGTTTTGAAAATGTGTTTTCTTTGCAAGTAAGTAAGAACATTTTGAAAATAATGTTGATCCTTGTAGGAGATCATCCATGGAGATGAACTTCCATGGTGATCTTCTTGGATCTAAGGCAAGAAGATGAACAAACTACATTTTGGAGTTTGAAAATGCATGCATGAATGAAGGAGTTTAGGGTAAGGAGAAGGAGGGTTTACCAATCTTCTTTGTGTTTTGAGTTTTAGGCTTGAATGTAAGAGTGTTTGAGGCTTGAATATGAGAGTGTTTGAGTGAGTGTGATTTTGGTTGAATAGTTGAGAAAAAGGTGACAATTCTAGAGAATTCTCACTGTTTTCTCTCTATTTTCGCCAAGGTGCAGTTGTGAAAAATGTGTTTTTTTTTCTTATTTCTGAGACTGAAGGCCTCAATTTATAGCCCTCTGGAAATAACAAAACCATCCGCGCGGAGGGTTCCTGCAGCGTGCACTGTTCATTAATTGCAGCTGCAGGCTTTGGACACAAAGAATATTTTCAAAAAAAATTCAAACTGATTATGTTTTTCAGCTTGCTAATTCGGGTTTTTTCAATTTCTTTTGCTTTTTGAGATTCTTTTGTAGGCTTAACCTTAAATGGCAATGCCCACTTTGCCCTTGCTTTGTTAGAAAAGTTAGGAATGTTAGGAATGTTAGGAATGTTATAACTTTCGTTAATTTTCTAACGAAAATACTAACAAACTCAAATTGGAGCACTTATAGTTGCGAGCTGCTCTTGAAGCCTCCATGGTTCGTGAATGCAAGGCTCAATTGCTTGCCCAAGTTGCCAAATCCAGAGAGGTAGAAACTCACGCTAGATTTGTTGAAGCAATGCGCGTCCGAGGGGTCACGATAATTCGCCACGAAGATGGATCATATGAAGAAATCATCAAGGCCAGCAGTGTTGATTATGGGATTGGAAATGTAATGAAAGGGGTGAATGAAGATGGACAAGATGAGATTCTTTCCCCGACACCTCATATGGTCCAAACTCAGATTGAAGATGAACAGCCAATCCCTGAGGTTTTCAGTATTCCTAATCAACCTGATGTGAAAAGTCAGTACCAGCCAGATTCCCAAGGGTCATGTCATTATTTCACTCAGAAAGGATCACTGCTATTCCACCCCGACCAAGCTCCCCCGCAAGGAAGTGTTCCACAACCACCAATGAGTTCATATGGTTTCAGCTTATCATCCCCGCAAGACCAGCGTTCAGGACCGACCTCATATGTAACTGTGAATCAGATGTCTTTTATTCCAGCTGTGAACCCTATCCAGCAAAAGACGTCAATACTCGAGTCCCCTCCACAGAGAGTTCAGAAAGGAAGAAAGAAAGCGTATTGGGGAAAAGTAGGGATGCCTATGAATCAATTTCTCAAAGTTTTGTTGAGCGGAGGTTTAGTTCAGCCACTAGTTAATTATGTCCCTCTTCATCACAACGAAAACCTAGATCCGAGCAAATATTGTGACTATCACCAATATTCAGGACATGTCACTCATGGATTCATACAGTTGAGGGTGATCATCCAGGAACTCATTGATGAGGGAAAAATCGAGCTGGGTTCTCATGAAGGAAGCAATATCCGAGATCTCCATATGAAGCGAGAATTCGATGACTTGGGAATGACCACCGAGGAAGCCTTCAACGGTTTGATGCGAAGAGGAATGATAAAGCCACTTGATAACTACCATCCCACCAAACCTAATCTGAATTTGGATCGTGGTAAGTACTGTTACTATCATCAGTACCCCGATCCAACCAATGATTGTTCCGTTCTAAAGGTGCTTATTCAGAAGCTGGTTGATGAGGGAAGAATTGAGAAAGTTCCTCCAAAGGTGATCGACAATCCTCTTCCGCAATTCCAAGAATACCTCATGTGAAGAAGTCAGTCAGTCAGGCATCGTAGGGTCCTAGATTGTTTTATTTTGTTTCATTAGCAAGTGTTCCTATTGGTTTGAATTTAGTGCATCCATGTTATGAGTCTTTTATTTCAATAATAAAATATTTGCTTCTATTCTTACTAGACTCGAGGCATTACTTGCACACCTGCGTTACATTTTAATTGAAATGGTCTTATTCTAAATGATCACTTGTGCTGCTCACCGACTAATGCTTTGAAATGACTAATGTTTAAATTGATCGAAGCAAGAAAATCGACTGATATCACCATCTTGCGTCCCATATGCTCACACCTCTTTCATAATCTCGTTGTTCGATGAATTTGCACGGATCTTTCTTAAAGTAAGATTAAGCAAAGAAATGAAGACTGGATCTCGTTCGGATCATCCGGTAGGGACTGCGGTTGAAATTTTTCACCCATAGGAAAGCCTTTACCTCACCTTCACTAAATAATTCCCCTTCAGTTCAAGATCGGCATATTTTGAAACCCATTCAACCATCGCCAGAAGAAGAGGGACTATCCTTGAGGCTCCCGCGATGCAAAAGAAGATCGACCATCTCCAAGCTCAAGAACGACGGAAGGCAATGATCCATCCTGGGGACTAGTTGAAATTCTCCTCTCAAAAAAAGAAAAAGAAAAAGGGAGAGAGACAAAAATACAAAAAAAAAATATATAAAAAAGAAAAAAAGAAAAGAAAGAGAGCCTAGTCCCCAGCGATCCTCTCAAAAGCAAAAGTCAAAGGATTCGGTCGTTACTCAAAGAGGAGTCTCAGAGTGAATAAAGAGACAACATGGATATCCCTCACCACTACCTTGACCAATTCCAAGCCGTCCTCTCGATTTTAGAGGACATTCCCATTACCATGACCCTTGCCCTTGCCAAAACCAAGATTGACCTCCCATTCTTAGAGGTCATAAAGAAGCAACCACAGATTTCCCTCACCTTAGAAATCCCAAACACTTTCCTGCAAGCCAACCTCTCATCCTTAGAGGTCCAATCAGCAAAAGGCTTAGCCGACCTCTCATCATGATATCCTGAATCACCCAAAGACCGATCGAAACCTCGAGACCCAGTCGCAGTTCCTACCGGGTAGCAGTTTCATTCCAATATCGTCGAGATCTAAAAGAAATTATTGCTTAAAGAGGAGCCAAGTCCATCCCGGCTCAAAAGACCGTCAAGCGAAGATTGTGCAAATTCCATCCGTCCGTTCGATGCTTCATGTGAGCATATTTCGTTTCTCCTCCGCAAACACCTGCCGTAAACGTCCCACTGGGGCTTCACATTTATGCCTCCCATCGACACTCCAAGAGGACATGTTCTTTAAATTCTCAAAATCCTCAAAGGTCCTCAGATCCTCGAATTCCAACGTTCATTCTATTCATTCGGGATAAGCCCAAACTACGGCGACCTGAGATCCTCCTATGGAGGGGAACGTAGGCAACCATAACTGGTCCGGTCGAAATCACAAACAGATCTCAGAAAATCCGGTCTCCTCAAGGACCATGCCCATACACTGTTCATCTTTTCGAGTTTGATTCTCGATATCATTGGGTTTTCTCCTCAGGATTGATCAAAAGATTTGCTCATATCGGCTTTGGTTGAATAACCCGAACATCAATAAAGGGTTTTAAGCGGCTTTGTGATCATCGTGAATAAGACAGGTTTTCAAGTGTCTCGGTAAGTCTTCTCCTCTACATTTTTAGGGATATAGGGCTAAACACTGTATTTTTGTCAAGCAGGGGCTTCCATACACTCTCCACGCCTTTTAATGCTTATACTCTCCCAAAAGAGTTAGACCAAAAAAACGAGAATGTCATACACAGGTCCAAAATTCATTCCACCTTCGAAAGATGTGCCCTTGCATATAAACATTCTTAAGTCTTGTCTGCCGTCTGACTGACCAAAACCTGGAGATCAATCTCATCCTAGGGCTGCGTAAGACTGTGTGGCGGACTGGGGCTTGGTCAAAAAATTGATGTGTGTATTTGTGCAGTTCCCGGGGCTGTTTCCATAATATCGATACTTAAGAATGGATTTGTAACAAGAGGCCTACTTCATGATGAAGCTACTGAATTCCATATCCTAGGCAAGAGGAAAAGGCTTGGAGGCAATGAAGAAGTCTATTTTGGAAAACATGTCAGCCTGACTTGTTGTGTCACGCGACAGAAGGAACTCATGTTGTTGTGAGTCGTGCGACACTTTGAGTCGAGCACCAGACATCAGCAGGTTGCAATCTGATCAATACCAGGGCACGCCCCGACTTGTTTCAAACTACAAAACAGCAAAGATACCCTGCAAGCATCATGGGAGAGGGGATTTCATTCAGATAACATACACATTAACCATTCATAAATACAAGCCAAAACATACAAACCATTCATACTCATGCCATAGCCATTCAAAAGCCATTCATTCCCATTCTTCCCAAAAAGGTGGACTCGCGCAAACAACTAATAACTATTAACAATGTACTAGGCTTAAAAGGTGCAATGCAAATAAGTTTAAAAAAAAAGAGAGAGTGTTTGTCTGTTTCTTGCCAAAGCAGGGTACAATAATCAAAGGAGCCATAAATCAATCCAAGAAACTACTCCGAGCCATCATCTCCAGAAATGTAAGAACCATCATCATCGTTAGAGCTATCATCATCATCAGCACCCTCGCTGTCCTCTCCATCTGCATCTCCCTCCTTAGGATCCGGGTCAGCAGCAGGATCGTGATAAACAACAGGATCATCTCGGAAAAGGTCATGGACAGCAGGAATAGCAATGGTCTCAAGCTCGTGAGGATCTCCGGAGACATCACTATCATAACTGGAAGGGCTAGCTGGATGACGAGGAACAGTCTTGGTCCTCGGCCTATGCTCAGCAGACATATCAGCGCGAGCGCTCTTCCTATCAGGCAAGATTGGTGTAGAATCATCATCAGAACTCTGAACCAGGCACCGCTCCCTCGAATAACGGTTGCTCCTCACCAGCTGATCAATCATGTCCATGGCTCCAGTATAATGACGAGCAAAGCCCCAATAAATGTCAGTCGAGACCTGATACAACCAAGCAAAAGAAGAATCAGAAACCAAGTCAGAATAAAGGACAAAAGATGCAAACAGTTCAAAATGATACAAGTAAGAAAAACAGTTACTTACAGATCGAGTACCCTCAGGGAGATGAAAATATGGATAAAGAGTGGCCCGCCTCATGTGGTCCCCGTCCTGAAAGTCAATAAAGGGAGGAGGTAAGGGAGCATCCGTCACATGTCCAGTAGAGGGGCCGGCGCCCTGAGCATCACGTCTTGGAGCCACATGCGGTGACCTCAGCCTCGCAGCCACATAAGCTCCATAATCCCCATCATCCTCAGTATAATTGAAAGCAGGCTCTCCCTGGATCAAAGCGGCCACATCCTCCAGTTTCATAGGAAACCATATATCAGCGGGAGGATCAAATGGGACTCTAGCAGCGCTACCAGGGCCGTGTTGTCTATAAACCCGCTCTCCCAAATACAAAGCGTCCCCAGACAAGCCTACCAGCAACTTGCGGCACTCAGTCAGATGAAGGGCATACTCCAGATTAGCCCCAGCATATCGGTCAGTCCAAGGAAATAGAGTCAGACTGCCGGGAGTCCCCCGCAAGCAGATAATGGTATCAGCATATGAGGCAGTCATCCGTCCCTTGGTATCCGCCGTCCGGACCTTCTGCCGCTCATCCTTCACCCAACGCCTCATAGCAGGAAATGTAGTAGTCGGATATGCCTCCTGAACTCTCCAAGCATAGCAACCAATAACCTCATAAGCCCAAGCCTGAGGAAAGAAAGAGCAAAGCAAAGTTAGATTGAAAAAAAAGAGGGGACAGAAAGAAATGATATTTGAAATAGGGGATCAGACCAAGAAATACCTCAAAAGCTAAATGGCAGCAGTTGAAGGACTTAGCCTTCCCCCGGTTGACATCATCCAGAGCCAGATACAACTCAGCCAATCCGGCCTCTCCCCAAGACAAGGTCCCTACAGTAGCCCAATCCCTCAAAAGCTCTAACAAGGAAAGCAAAGCTGAAGATGTGGCGTTGATGAATAACATATAAGAAAATCCGACCCATAACAAAGCCCTAGCCAATCTCAGAGCCCTCAACCTGGCCTCCTCAGTATCTGCCACCTCAATTGGATAACCGTTACTCTGCTCAACCATCTGGCCATAGAGATCCCCTAGCTCGTATCCGTTCCCCTTTTTGTCTTGGGGAACAAAGCCGATCAGCTCCATGAAATAGGCCTCAGTAGGAGGCTGAGGGTCATCCTCAAGAACAGGCTCCTCCAAGAATAGCAGCTCATCAGTAAAAGGAAGTCCCGTAATAACAGCAAAGTCGTACGGCGTGACCGTCGCCTCACCCCAAGAAAAATGGAAGGAATGAGTAGTCTCCCACCAAAACTCTCTGAACGACTTCACCAGTCCGACGCTCCTCTGAGTACCTCCAACAGCCCTCGCCATCTCAAAGAATCGCCCCAACCCGGCAGCATATACTAAGCCTTTCGGCGAATGATCAAGCTCCTGACTGCCGAGCAACAGATCCCACAATCGGCCAATGACCTCTGGAGAGCCTCGGGTACGCAACTCCTGCAGGTAAACACATCACAGGTATGAATATCCCAAAATTCTTTCCAAAGAAAAGCATGTCAATCAATTGCATATTTCACTTTCCAAGCAAAACTAGGGTTTGAGCATTTGAGCATGCATTCTTAATTTCTAGATAACTCAAAGCATGCAATAAATTCATGAGTTCAACATAGAAAAAGAATTCAATCATTTTTGGCACAAAAATCCTATTTTTCATTACAACAAAAAGCAAGGGTTACAAAAAATTACCTTCGTTTTCTTCTCCAGCGCTGAAGTGTGCTCTTTAAGCTACGGATAAAAATCTCCTCTCACAGTTTGAGGGATGAATGGCCGTTGATTCCTTAGAGCATTCTTTCTTCGAGCGGCCAACTGAGCTTGAGTAGGTCCCTTCTTCGTGGGACGTTGTCTAGGAGGCATGGTTGCAAGCTAAAAGCAAAATCAAACCCTAGAATCGATTGATAGCACTCAAAATTGAACACAAGGATGTTTTCTCCTCGCAAAACCGTCCACCTCCCTCTAAAAAATGCGTTCAAAAATGAAGACTGTCCGCCTTTATAAAAGACTGTTCACTGGCTTTAAACAGTCGTGCGACACAACGACTCCCATAGCCAAATTTTCAAAAATACCCCTATGATTTGATGATTTGCAATTTTAACCCCTGATTGCATGCTCTGTAGATTCCCTCGCAGGTACAATGAGCAACTGAGTCTCACAAAACCTCAAAGACTGGCCCTCAGGCCAAACCAAAAAAAAAGAGAGAGAACAAAAAACCGAGAACAAAAAAAAAAAAAAAAAAAAGTCTGTATCCATGTTAGTCTCCCAAGCAATGCGCAACGAGACAAGCGGCCCCAAAGCACAAAAAAAGAAGCCAACTCCCCATAAAGCAGAGTCCCCGGCTTACCAAGCAATGCGCAACGAGACAAGTGGCCCCAAAGCACCAAGAAGAACCGGCTCCCCAGCAAGCAAAGTTCCAAGATCAGTAACCCCAAAGCACCAAGAGGAACCTGCTCCCTGGCAAGCAAAGTTCCCAGATCAAGTGGTCCCAAAGTAACCAGAAGAACTGGCTCCCCAACAAGCAAGAGATCAGTAACCCCAAAGCACCAAGAGGAACCTGCTCCCTGGCAAGCAAAGTTCCCAGATTAGTGACCTCAAAGCACAAACAAGAGCCCGCTCCCTAGCAAGCAGAGTCCCCAGCTTACCAAGCAAAGCTCAGGACACAAAAAAAGAAAAGTAAACAGTCAACAAAGACCGTCCAACATTTGACAAAATCGGTAGAATGCAAGAGCAGGAAAGAAGTAGCATGAGTCCCCCGGCAGCTACACTTATCCCCAACAGAGCAAATGAAGTAGCATGAGACCCTCCGGCAGCTACAACCCGTCAGCAGCAGTAGCATGAGACCCCTGGCAGCTACCCTGCACCAGCAAAGTGGTATGAGACCCTCCGGCATCCACGAAGAGAAGCAGCAGTAGTGTGAGACCCTCCGGCAACTACCCTGCACCAACAAAGTGGTATGAGTCCCTCCGACATCCAAAAAGACCAGTTGTAGCATGAGACCCTCCGGCATCTACAACTCATCAAGAGCGATAGCATGAGACCCTCCGGCAGCTACTCGCAAATACCATTTGCAGCATGAGACCCTCCGGCAGCTACAACCTGGCACCAAAGGCAGCTACTAGCCAATCGAAGTAGTACTGACCCCGCAAGAAGCCACAGGTAAGCACAGCAAAGGTATGAAGATACATCCCTACCCCTTTCTTGCTTACGGATTAGTTTTGGTAATTCCGAACTACGATTTGGCTTGATTCCCTTTTAAGGGATACGTAGGAATCCTTTCTCAGAAAGGTCCAGCCATCAGATTCCCCAATTCACCTTCTAGCCCGTTGCCTTATCCCTTGATGCTCAATGGGATTGGGTCTTATTTTATCGACAACCCCACTTTTTCCAAAAGTGACGTTGCCGAGGGGCTCTGTAAGTACGCCAATCAAATTCGCAATCCTTTTAGATGCATTTTAATATAATAAAATTGCATTAAGGGGAGTTTTGGTAAATTCCCGGCCTATCCCGAGACTTCCGAAAACATTTCATAAGCTTCCCGCGAAGGAAGTACCTTTTGGTACCTTGCTCATGCCAAGGGACCTGTTGGGAATAAACCTTTTTGGACTTTTTAGGTATTTAGGCCTGAATGTTCCAGAAACTGGTTTTGGCGCCAAAACGGTTGAGGCCACCTTGTGTCACACGACAACTCGAGTCCTAGAAAGTGGCTACCTGAGGTCGTGCGACACCTTGAGGCCACTAACTGCAGCCTATAAATAAGACCCTCCACCTCTCAGAAATAGATCCCAACTTCAACCTACTGTTACTCTGCAGGAATTGGGTCGTAACAAAGCCCCCAAACACAATTCTCTCTCTCCTACCTTCAATGTACCCCAATTCCCTCCAATTCAAACCCATTTCCTAAACCAAACCACTTGGATCCTTTACATCAATCCTCCCAAGTTCCTAAGACCAGAAGCAGCAAATTGAAGGATTCTGTATCTAACTTGATACAGAATTCGTGGAAGCAACAAGGGTAACAAATCTAAAACTCCCTCTTCTCTCTTCCTTCTACCCAATTCTTCATAATTCTATTGATTACTTCTGTTAGGATTCAGTAATCAGACTCTAACAGTCTAGATTACTGAATCCCAATCGCAATCTCTCTGTTTAACTTGTTTAATCTGTGTAATTGAGCTCTTATTGTTGAATACTTGTTTGAATTTGGTGTTTAAACCCAAGGGGGTGTGGATCTACCCATATCCACACTCCCGGGGTCATTTTGTTGTTATTTCTGTATTTTGTATCTAATATGTTCAAATAATTAGATCTGTATTAGCTGTTGTTGATTCTGGTGTTCATTGTGTAAGTTTCTGCAGATGGCCTCTGTGTGTCACGCGACACATCGTACCCAGGTGATCTTGTGTCACGCGACATATCTGGTCACCTGTGTCATGTGTCATGCGACATATCGTGCCTGTCTGCAGAAACCCTTTTCTCTTGTAATCTGTTCTAGATTATTGTAGTAGGGATGTGGCCTCCCTAAATAATGGGCTCACAAGTTGTAAGTTTCGATTAATATTAATAAAATGCATGTTTACCACACTTGTTCATTGTCAACATTTGCACACACTTTTGGATTCGCTTGTATGTTTAATTGAAAGACTCATCTACGGACGAGGCGTGTTGGGTGAACTCTCGGTTCTTCCCAACACGTAACCTGACCCCCGAACCCGTTCTCTTCTCATAGGTTTTTCAAAGTGCACCTCTTAAGCATGGTGTGGCGACTCTCTTTTTTACTCTTTCACCGTGAAACCCAAAATTTCGCGAGGGGCGAGCGCATATTCAGTAACCCAATTAAGTTCATCCATTTTAAACGTATAGGAACCACCATTTCCTCATCTTGCTCGCAAACGAAATAGAATCAAAGCACCTTGCTATGGAAAGCCCACCCAAAACTATCCGAGTGGTCTCAAGTGTTTTAATCATGGATTAGCATAAAGAACTTAAAAGTTAAATGAAGGTTATTTAAAGTAGATTATAAGCATATCAACAAAGATAATCATAACTGTGCACTAGGTAAGTTCCCAAGAAAATAGGTGAGCCACAAGGACTGCTTAAGTACCAAATCTTCCTTCGACAGAACTCTCCTTAGTCATACACAATTATAATACCAATTTGAATGCAACATAATCAATACTTTGTGTACTGACTTGTTTCTCTTAAACAATCAGACTCTTAAACTGATTTGTTTCTCATAAACAATCAGATTCCTTTAAATTTTGCGTAAACTGACTTGTTTCTCATAAATAATCAGAAAACCAAAATTTAATGTTTCAACTAACCATTTAGGAAATTACAAATCAATGTTTCAACTAAACATCTAATAAAATTCTTAACACTTAAGAACAAATAAAACATGCATCGCAACAATTAATGAAAACACATTTAAATTAATTAAGCATGTGTAAACAATGAATTAATCTAGCATAGCCCTATAAATTTAATTTCCAAAAATTTATAGCATCCAGATTAAGACAGTAACATATCTGATTATCAACATAATCACAGATTAGCAAGGAAAGATTAACAAATTGAAACTGCTCTGATCAGGTAAAGTATGTCGCGTGACAGAAGCCTTCATAAGACCTGATCTTCGCACGACCATACGATGCCATCAGACCAGATCTGTCGCGTGGCATAGTCCAACTATGTCGCATGACAGAGAGTTACCAGATTTGCAGATTTTCCCAGCTCTTATCAATTCCAATCATGAAGCTATTAAATCATATAACAGTTTTAATTCAACATAATCAGAAAACGATTTACATATTGTTTCACATAAACAATCAAAATTCTACCGCATACAAAACATGCAATAAGCATATAAACGATTTATATCTTAATTCTAGCATGTTAATTCAAACTTTAACCATACGAACGGGGCTCTGATACCACTGTTGAGTTTTATGGGTCCATGCGCAGCGGAATTTGCATCTAAATAACACAAAACCCAAAGCCCTAAGATCCGTTCTCTACGATTAAATTGAATCATATGAGATAGAACTTACCAACCTTAATTGCTTTCCGGTCTTGAGGTATCGAACAATTTATTCGCGTGATTTTGAATCACAATCTTCGATCTTCACAAACCTTTCAATCTTCAGATTGGAACTCTTGGCCTTGATCGTCAAATGAGCGAAGACCCTCTAATGTTGTATCCACACGTAAGAATGAACCAAGAACAGTTCTTGAGGATTGCTAGATCCTTAAACTTTAGGAAGAATATTGAGAGAACTTTTGCTATGATTTTCTTGAGAAAATTCGGCTAGTGATTAGGGTTACAGACCTCATATTTATATTACCTTAATATAAGTATGTGTTTCCTAATCATATTAGGAAACTAGTCTGAAAACTGCAACTGGCAGGTTCTGTCGCGCGGTAAAACAAGACACTTGGCTAGTTTTTTCGCGCGCCAAGGTACGCCACATCAGGAACTCTCAATCATTCTTCCTTTGGTTTAACCAATTCATTCTAGTTGTGTGTGACCCAATAGGATAATATTATGTTGGAAATGAGCTCGATCATATCGACCCTCATAAGACATAAGCGGACTCTAGCAAGCCATTATGTCTACCCAAATAATATAACGTAAGAGTTCACGTTTCCAATGGTACACTTCCATTTCTCCCTTTGTCTCACGATGTTATATTGAACACAAGTCATGGTCCACGTCAACTTGTATTTGTTCAATGCTTTCTCGATCTTGAGTATAATGATAGTCCAATCATATTGGGGTGTGGCCACACGCTTTCATCATTATCACTCATCGAGGGGCCCAAGCAAAACATCTCTCTTTCGAGGGACGAATTCCATCTTGCCTTATCATCCTTCCCATCATGAATCTGATCATGCCAAAAATAGCCTTTATAAATATCGTGTTAAGATATCGTTTGACTAAAATCAAACATGACTTTCATCATATGTAAGGTCATGATAATCTCAGGTCTAGGGACTAAATGAAGTGACCATATGAGATTTAATTATGACATTTGACCATGACATAAATCTCATACGGGTCAAGTCCAGTCACTTGTTCACTAACAAGTACCCATAATTTCAATGTGCATCTCTATGCATATAATCATCATATGATTATCCATTGACAATTATATTAATTATTCTCTTAATAATCAGGGACGGAGATTATTATAATAAATATGAAAAATATATAATAATCAAATAATAAACTTAAACGATAAAGATGATACATAACGGTTCTTAGTTAAACATAACTAAAGCCTAGGGCATTACACCAACAAGTTTACCCTCGGCAATGCCTCCGTTAGTCGAGTTATCTTCAGCAATGCCTCCGTTAGTCGAGTTTATCCTCGGCAACGCCTCCGTTAGTCAAGTTTACCCTCGGTAATGCCTCCGTTAGTCGAGCTATCTTCGGCAATGCCTCTGTTAGTCGAGTTTACCCTTGACAACGCCTCCGTTAGTCGAGTTATCTTCGGCAACGCCTCCGTTAGTCGAGTTACCCTCGGCAACGCCTTCGTTAGTCAAGTTACCTTTGGCAACGCCTCCGTTAGTCGAGTTATCTTCTGCAATGCCTCAATTAGTCGAGTTTACCCTCGGCAATGCCTCTGTTAGTAGAGTTTACCCTCGACAATGCCACCGTTAGTCGAGTTATCTTCGGCAATGCCTCCGTTAGTCGAGTTTACCCTCGGCAATGCCTCCGTTAGTCGAGTTATCTTCGGCAACGCCTCCGTTAGTCGAGTTATCTTCGGCAACACCTTCGTTAGTCGAGTTATCTTTGGCAACTTCCCCGCCTACGTTAGTCGAGTTTATCTTCGACAACGCCTCCGTAAGTCGAGTTTACCCTCGGCAATGCCTCCGTTAGTTGAGTTATTTTTGGCAACACCTCTGTTAGTCAATTTTACCCTCAGAAAGGCTTCCGTTAGTCGAGTTATCTTCGGCAACGCCTCCGTTAGTCGAGTTTATCCTCGGCAACGCCTCCATTAGTCGAGTTTACCCTCGGCAATGCCTCCGTTAGTCGAGTTATCTTCGACAATACCTCTGTTAGTCAAGTTTATCCTCGGCAACACCTCCGTTAGTCGAGTTTACCCTCGGCAACGCCTCTGTTAGTCGATTTATCTTCGACAACGCCTCCGTTAGTCGAGTTATTTTCGGCAACGCCTCTATTAGTCGAGTTTACCCTCGACAACGCCTCTGTTAGTCAAGTTTACCCCCGACAATGCCTCTGTTAGTCGAGTTATCTTCGGCAACGCCTTCGTTAGTCGAGTTTACCCTCGGCAACGCCTCCGTTAGTCGAGTTATCTTCGGCAACACCTCCGTTAGTCGAGTTTACCCTCGAAAATGCCTCCGTTAGTCAAGTTATCTTCGGCAACGCCTCCGTTAGTCGAGTTTACCCTTGGCAATGCCTCCGTTAGTCGAGTTATCTTCGGCAACGCCTCCGTTAGTCGATTTTACCCTCGGCAATGCCTCCGTTAGTCGAGTTATCTTCGGCAATGCCTCTGTTTGTCGAGTTTACCCTCGGCAACGCCTCCGTTTGTCGAGTTTACCCTCGGCAATGCCTCCGTTAGTCGAGTTATCTTCGGCAACACCTTCGTTAGTCGAGTTATCTTCGGCAACGTCCCCACCTCCGTTAGTCAAGTTTACCCTCGGCAACACCTCCGTTAGTCGAGTTATTTTCGACAACGCCTCCGTTAGTCGAGTTCACCCTCGGCAACGCCTCCGTTAGGCGAGTTATCTTCGGCAACACCTCCGTTAGTTGAGTTTATCCTCGATAATGCCTCCGTTAGTCGAGTTTACCCTCGGCAATGCCTCCTTTAGTCGAGTATCTTCGGCAACGCCTCTGTTAGTTGAGTTTATCCTCGACAATGCCTCCGTTAGTCGAGTTTACCCTCGGCAATGCCTATGTTAGTCGAGTTATCTTCGGCAACGCCTCCGTTAGTCGAGTTATTTTCGACAATGCCTCTATTAGTCGAGTGTACCCTCGGAAACGCCTCCGTTAGTCGAGTTTACCCTCGGCAATGCCTCTGTTAGTCGAGTTATCTTCGACAACGCCTCCTTTAGTCGAGTTTACCCTCGGAAACGCCTCCCTTAGTCGAGTTATCTTCGGAAACTCCTCCGTTAGTCGAGTTATCTTCGGCAATGCCTTCGTTAGTTGAGTTATCTTCGGCAACGTCCCCGCCTCCGTTAGTCGAGTCTGTCTTTGGCAATGCCTTCGTTAGTCTAGTCTTTCTTCAGCAACGCCTCCATTAGTTGAGTTCATCTTCGGCAACGCCTTCGTTAGTCGAGTATGTCTTCGGCAATGCCTCCGTTAGTAAAGTCCATCTTTGGCAATGCCTCCGTTAGTCGAGTCTGTC
Source organism: Adenophora triphylla var. japonica (assembly GCA_022495995.1). NCBI lineage: Eukaryota > Viridiplantae > Streptophyta > Magnoliopsida > Asterales > Campanulaceae > Adenophora > Adenophora triphylla. Next base: position 75,870 of record JAFEMH010002899.1, read on the forward strand.
TTTGGCAATGCCTCCATTGTCGAGTTTGTCTTCGGCAACGCCCCCGTTAAGTCGAGTCTATCTTCGGCGATGCCCCCGTTAGTCGAGTCTATCTTCGGTAACGCCTCCGTTAGTCGAGTCCGCCTTTGACAACAAAAATATGGTGGCAGGTCCATTCGTTTGACCACTCCTTTCCCCCGCAAGACCTGAACTACGACCGGCTTGATTCCCACTTGGGATACGTAGGAATCCTTTAAAGGGGTCCAGCCATCCGACCGCCTCGGTCACCTCTTCACCCATCTAGGTAAAAGTTTGCCAGATTGGGATCCTCACTTCTGTCGACGACCCCACTTCCCCTGGAAGTACCGTCGCTGAGGGGCTACTGTAAGTGCCCCAATCTGGGTCGTCAATGTTACGTCAGCCCAAATTAATGATTTATGATCATTTAGGGGCATTTTGTACATTATTTTGGCAATTTGAATGAGGAAGGACCTTTTAGGAATAAAAATATAGCCAAGGACCTCACTGGAATCCATCATTTCCAAGAAAAATCACCTTTTTAACCAAATAAGAAACAGCCAAAACAACTTTTCTGCAAATCAGGCACGCTGACGATCTTATCCTTGCGGATATGATTGTACTGACGATCTTATCCACGTGGATAAGATTGTACTGACGATCTTATCCACGCGGATAAGATTGTACCCCAGACAACTTATAAATTCAGCCTTTCTCCTTCAGTTTTAACAGCAACAAACACCTTTCCCTACTGTTACTCTGTCGAAATCCCCCCTCAAAATAGCCTTAAACACTCCCACAACTCCAATTCAACACCAAATCCAACCTCAAATCCACTCCAAAACCACTTCTAAGCCTTGAAATCTCTAAAACCCTAAACACTCATCCAAGAAATAGGGTAGCCACTGGTAAAACCTCATCCTCTCTACTTCAACTCCCTTGATTCATATATTTACTCCATATTTTAATTATGTAACTTGTTTTATTTACTTGTTGCTCACCTCCCTTCCCCTTTTGTCCTAGGATCCAAGAGGATCTCCATGAAACTCATTTCCATGGATGATTCTCTATAAGGATCTACTTTTTTTTTTTATGTATATCCCTTGTCCCTTTACATTAACTTTTCTTTACTAGTTATTTGCTCACTTGACCTAGAAGATGGTCATCTTGGAGTTCATCACCATGGATGACCACTTCAAATGGTCCATATTTTCTAATTTCATGCCTCTTTACATTTCTAGTCTTTACTTGCTTTCTTGACCTAAATATGGTCATCTTGGAGTCAATCTCCATATATGATCATTTCAAATGGTCCACATCATTTACTTCCTTGTAAATCCCCCTCCCTAGTCTAAGATGCTCACCTTGGAACCCTTTCCTTGGATGAAAATCATCCAGACTTACAAATTAGGTCATACAAGATGTATGAGATACACTTGAGAATAGATCTCAAGGATGGTCCTTTTTGTGACCACCTTAGAGATCTTCCTCTAAAAGTTGATACATCTTCACCTATTTCTTGTTTTGTCAAATTTACTTTCATGTCAAATTCCCCTGTCCCCCTAGCAAATGAAATGATTACAAAGTCCTAACATACCCCCGGGATGACTTGATTAAGTGGATTCATCACTTATGATCACTTATCAAAATCTAGGGAAAGAGAGGACAAGCATTGATGCCAAAATCCAAACATCCCCTTTACTTTCTGTCTTTTCAGTTACATTTCCAGTTAAGTCCTGTAAATCCAGTTAAATTTCTGGAAATTACAGTGACTAAACTGTAAACTGTAAAAAATATTGACACTACAGGGCTATCCGCGCGGATAAGACTGCACTACAGTCTCATCCACGCGGATGACTTTGTCCTCTGCAAACAGTTTTCAGTTTTCTGTTATTTTCAGTTTAATCACTGTTTTCAAACTATTTTTCAGTTCAGCCCCTAGAATTTCTATTATTTTTAGAAAACTCCTTTTTTAAGAAAATCCCTTTTTTTCATACACACGCACACACAACAAAAAGTTTCTAGTGAGGAAGACTCGTTATACGAGGCATTCCGGGTGAACGCCAAACGTTCTTCCCGGAGTGTAACGTGACCTCCGAACTCATTTTCTCAAATTTTAGGCATTTTTCAAAGTTTTGACCCTTAAACTAAAAATGGCGTGGCAACTCCGAAATGATTTTGGCAAAGAAAAATCGGGTGACATCACAGCAGGTTATTATAGCAAACATGTAAACATATAATGAACCAAATAAATTTTCTCTATAATAAATGATAAAGATGATACATAACGGTTTTAAGTTAAACATAACTAAAGCCTAGGGCACTGCACCAACAAAACAGGAATGTCAACTTGACTCATCATCGAACAAACCATGTCCAACAAGGTTCAATTCTTCCTCTCAGACACACCATACAATGTCGTGTTCCGGATGGGGTCAACTCTGAAACGATTTCATAGTTTTGAAATATTCTATATATCTCAATTTATTCACTTTTGCACTTCATCAGATAGACATAGACATATCTAGATAAGTCATTAGTGAAAGTAATGAAATGCTAAAATCTTCCCCTACCAATGCTGCTTAATGGTCCATATACATCAGTATGAACTATGGCCAATAAGTGACTAGCCCTCCCACTACTCTTAGTGTAGGGTGGTTTGGTCATTTTACTCAATAAACAAGATTCACATACCTCAAATGATTCATAATCATATGAGTCTAAAAGTCCATGTTAATGGAGTTTAGATATACGTTTCTCATTTATATGACCAAGCTGGCACTGCCATATGAACGTGTTGTTCACATTATTCGGTTTAGATTTCTTATTTATATAATATATATCTTCAATATTATTTTGTTTTTCAACATCAAGGATATAAAGGCCATTAAATGAATCTGCAATACAATAAAACATATCATTTAAATAAATATAAAACTTCTTATTCTCGATAAAAAAAATTATATCCTTTATTGTCCATACAAGAAACGGAAATAATACATCTACTCAAATCCGGAACGTAGTATCATTTGTTCAAAACAAGTACTAGTCGGCTAGGTAAAGTAACTTCATAAGTTCCTACGGCTAGTGCAGCAACTCTTGCTCCATTCCCCACACGTAGGTCCACTTTACCTTCTTTGAGTAGCTTTCTATTCTTTAGATCATTCACATTTAGACAAATGTGGGATCCAATCCGGTATCCAATACCCATTAACAAAAAGTAGAAAGAAAAATATCTATCATATAGATACCTGAAATAGTAGCAATCATATTGCTCTTCTTCACCTTTTAGGCCTTCCTTACAAGCCTTGCAACTTTGCTTCCAATGAACAATCTCATTGCAATGGTAGCAGAATGCATCATTTTGAGACACTTTGGGTTTAGCCTCTTCGGCTTTGGCAACTTTTGCCCTATGTTTAGTAACCTTCGCTTTACCTTACTTTTGAACCCCTTTCTCGTGTTAACCATTAACACATTTGCGGATTGCTCCTCTTGCATCATGAATGCATTAAGAGCCTTTACCACATCATACCTCTCTTGCCTAGCCTGCACTTGGTGTTGGTGTAATGCCCTAGGTAATAGTTATGTTTGACTTGAACCGTTATGTATCATCTTTATCATTTATTATAGAGCGTTTTTATTCTGTTCAATATATGTTTTGCATGTTTATTATATTGAACTACGTCCCTGGTTGTTGTGAACAACTAGTATAAGTTGGTAGTGGATAATCATAGAGATGATTATATGCATGGAGATGCACATTGCACTTATGGGTACTTGCTAGAGAATGAGTACTGGACTTGACCTACTTATGAGATTTATGACGTGGTCTGTTGTCATGATTAAATCTCATGATAGTCGTGTTATTGAATCCTTTATACCTGAGATTATCATCATCTTCCACATGAGGAAGATCGTGTTTGATATAGTCTAACACTATCTTTAATCGGATAGCAATAAGGGCTATGTTAGAACGATTGGATTCATGTAGGGAAGAATGATAAGTCAAGACGAGATTTGTCCCTCTTATGAAGAGAGATGTTTGCTTGGGCCCCTCGATGAATGATGTTGATGAAATGTGTGGCCACACTCAAGTGATTTGATAGAGATCAAATGCATTTGGATTATCAACATATTTGGAATCGAGAAAACATTGAACGGAATGAGTTGACTTAGACCATGACTCATGTTCAATTGGACATTGTGGACAAAGGGATTATGACATTTGATCTATCGAGGAATCAAGCTTTGATGTTATATTATTTGGGTGGATATAGTGGTTTTCTAGAAACCACTTATGACTTGTGAAGTAATGTTTGGACTCACTACCAATATAATATAATTCCTTTTGGGTCACACACAAAGAACGAATTTGATTCTGGCTGAAACTTGAAATTCTGGCTTTGTATACCGTGCGACACACTCTGCCTGGAAAATTGGTATTCTGGCTTAATGTACCGTGCGACATACTTAGCCATGAGGGACGACTCATCACTCTTGAGCCAAGTCGTGCCCTGTAAAGGGACGACAGAATCAGAGAGAGGTCCATTACGGATGACTCGTGCCCTATGGGACGAGTCGTGCTCACGACTCGTGCCCTTAGGTACAACTCGTGCCCTTTGGTCTGAAGAACTGGTGAACTGGCTCGAGGTGCCGCGCGACAGAATTAGCCATTGGCATGATACACCGCGCGACATACTTAGCCTGTCCGTACATGTTTCCTTGGCTGATGAGGTTTTTGTGTTTGACAAGGATTTAACCCTAATTGTTAGGGATTTATACCTATGTATAAATAGAAATTTGTGTGCAGCCAAAAACTATCCATCTCTCTCTCACATACATCATTGTTCTAGGTTTATGAAACTCTAGATTGTGATTTTGATTTAGAATTAAAAGGCTTCCATTGTTTAGGCTTTGATTATTGAATATTGATTCAATAATCAAGAGGATCATCTAGCAATCCTACAAGAAGAGTTCTTGGTTCGTTCGCGTGTGGATCACCATTAGAGGGAGGTTGCTTTATCTCCTAAAGCTTGAAGCTCCATTGTTGATTTCATGCTAGATGGATCTTAGGGCTAGGGTTTTGTTGTTGTATAAATAAGATTCTGCTGCGTTTCTAACCCCAAAACCCAACAGTGGTATCAGAGCCCTGCCTTGCCATGATTAGGATTGAAATTGCATGCTAGATTTAATTTGATTATTTGCTACCATGATATATGAAATAGATCTATATTTATGTGTTTTGTTTTTGGTGAAAAACAAATATATGAGATATACCATGTTCATGATTTATGATGAATTAATTAGATTAGTTTATCACATAGGTTAAAGATTTGTTTAATTTGATTAAATTAAATTGGTAATTTCTCAAAATTGAATCAAAGTGTTTGTATGAAATTTTGTGAAGCCCTATGTTCAAGATTATGTTCACATGAGATCTATGTTACAACCATGCGAGGTTTGTTACAATATGAAAACCTTCTAAATATTTAAGTCCTATGCCATTTCTTGATTAGAACACTTGTGATATTTTAGGGTATTTGATGTTGTTTCAACTCAGTTTGGTGCATCTTATATCTTAATTTGTGATCAAGGTGAGATAATGGTTGATGTAGTTTTGACTCAGTTAGGTGCATCGTTCCATGTCTCACATGTTTGAAAAAGGTTTTGACTTAATTGGTGCTTTCAAATGGGATTTGACCCAAGGCACAAATGAGATTTAAAACATGTTCTGACATATGATGTCTATTGAAATCTCATAAAAGATCTAAGAGTCATATAGTGATATGATTGATGTTTCTACCTAAATAGCTTGATTTCGGGCATTGACTCAATTAAACCGGAATTAAGTGAAATATGGATCTTAGCCTACTATGATTATATGATACATGCTTGTATTTGAAGGTGTATAATTTAGTGGGAGTATTTATGAAATACATTATTTGCTTTTAGATGATAAATGTGTTGATACTTATATGTTTCATTGTTTGCATATTTTATTGTAGAATGGCTAATCACAATAATCAACCCCTGTCACTGCGATCAGTCCTTGAGAAGGACAAGCTTTAGGAGAACGGTACAAACTATTCTGATTGGATCAGATGCCTTAGAATTGTTCTAAAGCAAGAGAAGAATCTGTACGTTCTCAATGAACCCGTTCCACCTCAACCTGCTCCAAATGCTTCTAGGGCTGATAGGGATGCTCATAAGAAACATAATGATGATTCTACAGATGTTGCATGCCTTATGCAAGCCACTATGTCTAAGGCTCTTCAGAAGGACCTTGAGCACATAGATGCATCATTTGATCTTGCTGAGCGATTAAAGGAAATGTTCCAAATGCAAGCAAGAAATGAGAGGTATGATGTGGTTAAGTCCCTAACTACATGCAAGATGCAAGAAGGGCAATCGGTGGGAGCTCATGTCCTTAAGATGAAGGGTCACATTGAGCGTCTCGAAAGGCTTGGAAATCCGTTAAGTTTGGAACTCGCCACGAATTTGATATTGAATTCATTGCCTGAAAGATATAGTCATTTTATTATGCACTATCACATGACTGGCATTGATAAGAATCTCTCGAAATTGCATGCGATGCTTAAGACCATAGAGATGAATATCAAGAAGCCTAAAACAGGTACTGTGTTAATGGTTAACAAAGTCAAAGGGTTCAAGAAAGATGGCAAAAGTAAAGCAAGTGTTGCTAAGTCTAAGGCAAAGGTTGCTGTTGCCGGAGAGGCTCCCAAGGCATCTCAAAAGGATGCGGAGGTTGGACATTGGAAGCACAACTGCAAGGCTTACAAGGAAGGCCTAAAGGCGAAGAAGGGCAATACGAGTGCTGTTGATTCAGGTATCTATATGATAGATATTTTCCTTTCTGTTTCTAGTTCATGGGTATTAGATACCGGATGTTGATCTCACATTTGTTTAAATGTGCAGGGACTGAGAAATAGGAAGCTACTCAAACAAGGTGAAGTTGACCTGCGTGTTGGGAATGGAGCAAGAGTTGCTGCATTAGCCATAGGGACATATGATGTAACTTTACCTAGTGGCTTAGTACTTGTTTTGAACAATTGTTACTATGTTCCGGATTTGAGTAGAAATATTATTCTGTTTCTTGTTTGGATAATGACGGGTATAATTTTCTTATTGCGAATAAGAAGTTTTACATTTATTTAAATGATATGCTTTATGGTATTAGAAATTCATTTAATGGCATTTATGTTCTTGATGTTGATGAGAAACAAAATAGTGTTGAAAATGTTTATCATGTGGACAAGAAGTCTAAACCGAATGACGTGAACAACTCGTTCATGTGGCATTGCCGACTTGGTCATATAAGCGAGAAATGCATCTCTAAACTCCACAAAGATGGAATGTTAGACTCACATGATTATGAATCATATGAGATATGCGAATCTTGTTTATTGGGCAAAATGACCAAACCACCCTACACTAAGAGTAGTGAAAGGGCTAGTGACTTATTGGACCTAATACATACTGATGTATGCGGACCAATGAGCAGCATTTCTAGGGGAGGATTTTGATATTTCATTACATTCACCGATGACTTATCTAGATATGGCTATGTCTATCTGATAAAGTCAAAGAGTGAATCGTTTGAGATGTTTAGAACATTTCAAAATGAAGTACAAAATCAACTTGGCAAAACAATTAAAGCACTTTGATCCGATCGTGGTGGTGAGTATTTGAGCCAAGAGTTTGACGATCTTCTCAAAAACTGTGGAATTATTTCAGAGTTGACTCCATCCGGAACGCCACAATGGAATGGTGTTTCCGAGAGGAGGAATAGAACCCTATTAGATATGGTTTGTTCGATGATGAGTCAAGTAGACCTTCCTATATCCTTTTGGGGATATGCATTAGAGACTGTTGCGTTCACACTGAACAGGGTCCCTACTAAATCGGCTCCTAAAACCCCACATGAGATGTGGCATGGAAGAAAACCTAATTTGTCTTTCATGAAGATTTGGGGTTGGGAAGCTTATGTGAAGAGACTTGTCTCTGATAAGTTAGCACCTAAATCTGACAAGGTTATTTTCGGTGGTTACCCTAAGGAAACCAAAGGGTATTACTTTTACAACCGCATTGAGAACAAAGTGTTTGTTGCTCAATATGGTACTTTTATTGAGAAACAGTTTCTCAATAAAGCATCTAGTGGGAGTAAAATTGATCTTGAAGAGGTTCAATAACCCGAAAATAACATGGAACCGATTGTAGAGACTGAACCAAGTCCACAAGAAGTTGTGGAACCGGTTCAAGATCCACAAGTCCATCGTAGATCGGATAGGTTACGATCCGCACCTGAGAGATATGGATCTCTCGTGTCGGAAAGTAATGAAGTGGAAGTCATTGAGAATGACAAACCTACTTCCTATCAAGAGGCGATGTCCGATCTCGATTCGGATAAATGGTTAGAGGCCATGTAAAAACCATAGGGTGCAAGTGGGTCTTCAAGAAGAAGACTGACATGGATGGGAAGGTGCATACTTATAAGGCTAGGCTTGTAGCAAAGGGATATAAGCAAACTCATGGTGTTGACTATGATGAAACCTTCTCGCCTGTTGCCATGCTTAAGTCTGTTAGAATTTTGATTGCCATAGCTGCGTATTATGACTATGAGATATGGAAAATGGATGTCAAAACCGCTTTCCTTAATGGAAAACTGCTTGAGGATGTGTATATGACACAACCCGAAGGTTTTGTAGATCCATGAAATTCTAATAAGGTGTGCAAGTTGCAAAGATCCATTTATGGATTAAAGCAAGCTTCTAGGAGTTGAAATCTTCAGTTCAATGAGAAATCAAAGAGTTTGGTTTTGTCAAGAACGAAGATTAACCTTGTGTATACATGAAATTCAGTGGGAGCATTGTGCTATTTCTCTTATTGTATGTCGATGATATCTTACTCATTGGAAATGACATTCCTGCGCTTGAGACTGTCAAGTCTTGGTAGGGGAAGTGTTTCTCAATGAAAGATATGGTCGAAGCCGCTTACATCCTTGGTATCAAGATCTATAGAGATAGATCAAAGAGGATAATTGGTTTGAGTCAAAGTACCCACATTGACAAGGTTCTTAGAAGTTTCAAAATGGAAATTTTAAGAGAGGAAACTTGCCAATGGGTCATGGTGTTACTCTTAGCAAGATGCAGTGTCCTAAGACAACTGATGAGCGAAAGAGGATGAATGAAGTTCCATACGCTTTGGCTATTGGATCTATCATGTACGCTATGATTTGTACTAGACCCGACGTCTCGTATGCTTTGAGCATGATGAGTCGATACCAATCTGATCTTGGTGAGAACCATTGGATGGCAGTCAAGACGATCCTAAAGTACTTAAGAAGGACCAAGGATGCGTTCTTGGTATTTGGAGGGATGGAAAAAGATCTTGTTGTAAGAGGTTACACAGATGCTAGCTTCCAAATCGACAAGGATGATTTCCGATCGCAGTCGGGATTTGTTTTTATGCTTAACGGAGGTGCGATATGTTGGAAGAGTTCCAAGCAGAGTACTATTGCTGATTCTACTACTGAGGCCGAATATATAGCGGCATCCGATGCATCTAAGGAGGCAGTTTGGATCAAGAAGTTCATTAGTGACTTGGAAGTTGTTCCAAGTATCACTAATCCGATGGAACTTTATTGTGACAATAATGGTGCCATTGCGCAAGCAAAGGAACCAAGGTCACATCAGCGATCCAAACATATAATTAGACATTTCCATCTCATTCGAGAGTTCATTGATCGGGGAGACGTTAAGATATTCAAAGTATCAACCGATGATACCATTGGGGATCCGCTTACAAAGCCCCTCGTACAAGCTAAGCATGATGGTCATATGAGGTCCATGGGTATTAGATACATAGATGGAGCCTAGTACAAGTGGGAGATTGCTGGTGTAATGCCCTAGGCTATAGTTATGTTTGACTTGAACCGTTATATATCATCTTTATCATTTATTATAGAGCGTGTTTATTCTATTCATTATATGTTTTCCATGTTTATTATATTGAATTGCGTCCCTGGTTGTTTTGAATAACTAGTATAAGTTGGTAGTCACTAGTACAAATTGAAGCTTAGGAAACGCGGCTTAGACAGTGCTTTTTAAAAGCGCTATCTAAGCTACACACTTACATAGCGCATCACGACTTTATATTTAATAACGGGCCCAAAAAAAAAAAAAAAAAAATAACTTGCAAAGCGCATAATTGTAGAAGCGCTGTCTTGGAAATATCTTAGAGAGCGTTTAATCAAAGCGCTATCCAAGTGAACGTTTTATAAGCATATGATGTATTTGATGAAAAATTGAAATTAGGTGTTTAGCTAATTAATTTGATTTTGATTTGAGGGCTGTGGTGTGATAAGGGGCGGGGGAGATTTGGTCCAGTAGTTGCGCCCATCCACATTCCTTAAAGACGACGGAGAAAATCTTCAACACCGAGCACCGATCGAAAGCAAAGCCCCTACCGCCAGTAGCCATCGCCACCACAACCGACGAGGACGAGGACAGAGCAAATCAGCCGACCGCCAACAGCCATCGCCATCGCCACCAGATCATTAAACCGTTCAAACACAACCGACGACCTAGCACAAAATTTCGAGGTTAGTATTATAATTAGGGTTTATATTTGGGGATTTATCTTTTCTTTCTTGGCAATTTCTCTTTTTATTGGGTTTGATTTTAATCCATTTTTTGGGATTTCTCCACACTTGAATCAATTACACATCTATTGAGCGAGAAACCTTAGAGAGAGAGAGATGTATGTCATTGCTGCTGCTCTTGGTGATGTATGTTGTTGTTGGTGTTCATTAATTAATTTAGAGTTCACTGTTGGGAAAATATATTAGGGTTCATTAATTAATTTAGGGTTCATGTGCTCGTGAAACTCTTCTTTCCCACGATTGTTCATCTCGCTTAAACCTCTTCACAACCACGGCTTTGCCCATCCATCAAGACTGTGCCTTGTGGTAAGTGATATTGTCTTTTATAGTTCTGTTCTTGTATCTAGTCATGCAAGTGATTTAAATGATTCGTTCTGGCTGTTAAAAATAAAATGCGAGCTCATTGATTCAAGAAGATTTTTTGGTAATTGGTCACTCACACTCTGCTGCCTGAATAAGATCTAGTCGATCAAAATTAGGGATAAATAGTCAAAACCCCTGAGGTATTTGGGTTTCAGACTTACCCTGCCCCCAAGTAATTTAAGGGATGATCAACTTGTGGTACATTTGTCATTTTAATGGTCACCTGATATTCATGTGATCACTTTCCATCATTTTATTAATAGTGACCCAACGGAAGGGCCTTTTATATTGTTTTAGTACCGCTAGTAGGTTATCCCTTGCAAAAAAATATCACAGGGTAAAGCCTGAAACCAAAATATCACAGGAGGGTTTCAACTATTTTTCCCTCAGAATTATACCACACAATATACTAGATTACTCTACAACTACATTAAAATCAACGAGGACAATAATCCATTTATGTGTTGCATTACCTACTTTGCTTCTGTTCACACCTTATTTAAGGTAACTAACCACAAAGGGATGTTTAAAGTAATAAATTATGCTCCGCGTGCTCCAACAACAGAAGAGAGTAAGCAAAAGAAGGAAGCTAAACCAGATTAAAAAGTTTGCAGTTTGACTATCTGACCTTAGACAATTATAGTGTCTTAATAAATACCCGTAGAGTCCCAAGAGCTTATAAAACAAATCAGGACATCGAATCTTGACTTTGCCTCAATGTCATCACTCATAGAGAAGAAACATAGTTATCAACAAATAAAGCTAACCTGTCCCACCAAATACATCAAGATGCTTCATCCCAGAAATGGGTTCAACTTCAAAACTAATCTGGAGATAGTTGGACAGAAAGAGAATTAGCATGACACCGAGAATGTGTTATATTGCAACTATGGAAATATCATAAGCTTTATATGTCACCTCTCTTTCCACAATCTATGCAGTCCAGCACTCATCACGTCATTCATAAGATCAAATAGTTTTGACTGGCTCGATTCCTGGAGAGCTCAGACAGCTTCAAAATCTGCATGAACTTCTTCTCTATTCAAATTTACTCTCTGGTGAAATCCCACCTGAGATTGGCCTTTGAAGAGGCCGCAAGTTACGAGAATTGGAGATAACTTGTTAACGTGCCAAGTTACACCAAGTATTGGTAACTTAACGGAGTTAACAGTTTTGGGCATCGCTTATTGCCAGTTCAACAGAACAATTCCCGTTGAAATTGGTAATTTGAAGCTTCTCGCAGTTTCTTGATCCAGCGGTTTAATGGAACAATTCCCGTTGTAATTTTTGCTAAAAATTACATTTGATGGAGTTTGACTCATTCTCCGTTATCCCATATTGACGGCTCTATCTATGATGGATGAGTTAGAAACTCTAAAATTCAAATTGTGCATATCCTTGTGACAGTTAAGTTACTTTATTAATATATACATTTATAATTATTTGCAAGTTTTCACTATATTCTACTGTTCAATGAATCCACATGACATGTAGTGATTTTTGCATTTATTTATAATTTAGCTAACTATGGATCGCAAGTGGATTGTTGCGGACCGATTATCAAAAGAGTACAAGAATGGAGTCAAATATTTCTGTACACGTGCAGCCCAACATGCTAGTAATCCTGAGTTCATCACATGTCCATGTCAGAAATGTATGAATGTTAAAACAGTCAGTGGTCAGAAAGTGTTGTATGAACATTTAATTTGTCATGGTATCGATAAAACATACACCGTCTGGACATATCATGGTGAGGGAAAAGGTCAATGTAGATCAAACCGTTCAAGTCCCTTCGCTTCTTCGGATAAGATCGATTTGAATATTGGGGCGGTTGATCGCGATGGACCATCTAGTCCAAGAACGGATACTCCGTCTCGTTGCTAATGAAGAATTACGGGACCATCCCGATATGCACGAGAGGTTGAGGGCCGTCTTTGGGTTACCCTTATGGCCTGGGTGTACAAAGGCAACAAAACTGCTCTGTGTTGACTTTATATAACTTAAAAGCTACTCACCGGGTTTCGACGTGTTCTTTACGAGGAATTGTTACAAGTCGTGAGTGATATGTTGCCTGATGATAATGTGCTCCCTCGTCGAGCGTATGAAGCAAAACAGATGCTCAAACTAATTGGCTTAACACATGAGAAGATTCATGCTTGTCCAAAAGATTGTATACTGTACCGGAAAGAGTACGCAGATCTTGGTGAATGTCCCAAGTGTGGTACAAAACGTTATAACAAAAATAAATCCTCACAAGGTTATGTGGTACTTCCCGATAATTCCAAGACTTAGGCGGTTATATAGCTCCCCGAATGATGCTAAACATTTGACATGGCATCAAGATGAGCGAATTAAAGATGGAATGTTGAGACACCCAGCTGATTCGCTCATTTGTACTCCCTGTCCCCGAATTTGTTTTCCTTTCATTTGTACTCCCCGTCCCCGAATTTGGTTTCCTTTCATTGGTACGTACTCCCCATCCCCGGATTTGGTTTCCTTTCATTGGTATGTACTCCCCATCCCCGAATTTGGTTTCCTTTCATTTGTACTCCCCGTCCCCGAATTTGGTTTCCTTTCATTGGTACGTACTCCCCATCCCCGGATTTGGTTTCCTTTCATTGGTATGTACTCCCCATCCCCGAATTTGGTTTCCTTTCATTTGTACTCCCCGTCCCCGAATTTGGTTTCCTTTCATTGGTACGTACTCCCCATCCCCGGATTTGGTTTCCTTTCATTGGTACGTACTCCCCATCCCCGGATTTGGTTTCCTTTCATTTCTATTCCCCGTTGTTGTTGTTGTTGTTGTTGTTGTTGCTTTCTTTGTTGTTGTTTCTGTTGTTGTTTCTGTTGTTGTTTCCTGGAAAGTGCTTGTACATGCTATGATCTTGAATTTTACATAAGACAGTGCAGTATAATGTATGGGCTCATTTGGTTATAGACCATTGCACTCGTGTGGTTATGGACCTTAGCTTAGAATCTGGGTTTGACACCTGCGCTGATGAGGTCATAGTAGTAAAACAGTATGTCACTTCTGAACCTGAACTTCGAACTCAGTAACAAACAAACCCTTATGAAGCAACTCCAAGCAGGTTAAGAAGATAGACTACTTTCAGCTACCAAACAACCATTTACAGTCTACCATATCTGGGCCATAACATAACTCATTTGTTTCTATTATGCCTAAATTTAGTGACAACTAGGCTCCTTTGATCTCCCCCCCCCCCCTGCAGTTATTTCCCCCCTCCCTCCCATTCATCCCCAAGAAACTAGTCCAGCCCTTGGCTTCTGGGGAGGCTGTAGAGAAAGAAGTTAGAAAGGGCCTCTTACATGAAGGCCTTTACTCATGGGTAGGGAGACCATATAACTTATCATCGGATTACTTTTTCCATTTCATGCTTCTAAAAGAAGACCTCGCGGTCCACACCAACTTGAGGGTAGTCCCACCATTGTGAGTATGAAGGATCTTCTGTCTGCATCCTTATCCACTCACACAAAGAACTAAATGAGCAACTTTACCATTGTGTCAAGATTCTTCATTAGGTTCAAAAGAAACTACTAATTATGCTCAGTTTGGTGCTGAAATGAGGTTCAGGAACAAGCAATTCAAATTATGATACAACATTTCGGCTAGCTAAATTGTAGATCACAGAAATGCACTCAGATCAGAGATAACAAGTATTTTTTGTTGCTGTTGTTGCTTTTGTTGAAATTTGTCCCTGTATTACATTTATGGGTAGTTGAAATTTGTTGCAATCATTAAGAGATTTATAATCCCTTTATTACATTTATGGGTAGTTGAAATTTGTTGTTGTTGCTATTGTTGTTGTTGTTGTTGGGCACCTGTATTTTGGCTTAATTTTTTTCAATAATGTTGTTTCTAATAAATATTTTTCTTGTAATTTTTTTGGTACAGTTTGTCCATACAAACCGACTCAAGTGTTATCCTCCGAGAAAAATGCAGATTTTTCAGATTAATTGGGCAGGATACTTGTATAACCGATTTCTTAAGGAGAAGATGGGAGGGAAGTAGTAGAAAATAGGCATTCCAAATTTTTTTGATTCTAACTAGTGTTGATTGTCATATTAATGATATTGATGATCGAGATAACAAGTATTTTTTTACTCTTGTTAGTATAACTCTTTTGGATGATTGTAACAATTATTTTTGTGTAAATAAATGAAAGGTTGATTATCATTGTTGAATGGGATGATTATTAGTTTCTATTATTTTTTATATAATTTAAATTAGCTGCATATTAATTTTTATTTTTATATAATTTAATATAGGTGCTGCCGGGAAAAAAAATTTAATTTAACTTGCGTAGCGCTTACTTACATAGCACTTTTTAAAAACGCTATGTAAGTTGATCACTAAAAAAATAAAAAACGCTATGGAAGATGATTTCTAAAAAAATAAAAAAAGTGCTTAGATAGCGCTTTTTAAAAACGCTATCTAAGTTCGAGAGCTTATGTAGCACATAAAAAACGCTATGCAAGTTGATTTTTTGTCAAAATAAAAAAAGTGCTTTGATAACGCTTTTTAAAAGCGCTATCTTAGTTTGGGAGCTTAGATAGCGCTTATAAAAGCGCTATGCTAACTTGCATAGCGCTAGCTTATATAGCGCTTATAAGCGCTGTCTAAGCCCAAAAAAAAGCGCTGTCTAAGCCAAAATCTGTACTAGTAAGTGGATAATCATAGAGATGATTATATGCATGGAGATGCACATTACACTTATGGGTACTTGCTAGAGAACGAGTACTGGACTTGACCTACTTATGAGATTTATGACATGGTATGTTGTCATGATTAAATCTCATGATAGTCGTGTTATTGAATCCTTTATACCTGAGATTATCATCATCTTCCACATGAGGAAGATCGTGTTTGATATAGTCTAACACTATCTTTAATCGGATAGCAATAAGGGCTATATTAGCACGATTGGATTCATGTAGGGAAGAATGATAAGTCAAGACGGGATTTGTCCCTCTTATGAAGAGAGATGTTTGCTTGGGCCCCTCGATGAATGATGTTGATGAAATGTGTGGCCACACTCAAGAGATTTGATAGAGATCAAATGCATTTGGATTA
The DNA here is from genome assembly GCA_022495995.1 of Adenophora triphylla var. japonica. NCBI lineage: Eukaryota > Viridiplantae > Streptophyta > Magnoliopsida > Asterales > Campanulaceae > Adenophora > Adenophora triphylla. The sequence continues at coordinate 92,003 of JAFEMH010002899.1, forward strand.
TCAACATATTTGGAATCGAGAAAGCATTGAACGGAATGAGTTGACTTAGATCATGACTCATGTTCAATTGGACATCGTGGACAAAGGGATTATGACATTTGATCTATCGAGGAATCAAGCTTTGATGTTATATTATTTTGGTGGATATAATGGTTTGCTAGAAACCACTTATGTCTTGTGAGGTCATGTTTGGACTCACTACCAACATAATATAATTCCTTTTGGGTCACACACAAAGAACGAATTTGATTCTGGCTGAAACTTGAAATTCTGGCTTTATATACCGTGCGACACACTCTGCCTGGAAAATTGGTATTCTGGCTTAATGTACCATGCGACATACTTAGCCATGAGGGATGACTCGTCACACTTGAGCCAAGTCGTGCCCTATGAAGGGACGACAGAATCAGAGGGAGGTCCATTAAGGACGACTCGTGCCCTATGGGATGAGTCGTGCTCACGACTCGTGCCCTTAGGTACGACTCGTGCTCTTTGGTCTGAAGAACTGGTGAACTGGCTCGAGGTATCGTGCGACAGAATTGGCCAATGGCATGATACACCACGCGACATACTTAGCATGTCCGTACGTGTTTCCTTGGCTGATGAGCTTTTTGTGTTTAACAAGGATTTAACCCTAATTGTTAGGAATTTATACCTATGTATAAATAGAAATCCATGTGCAGCCAAAAACTATCCATCTCTCTCTCACATACATCATTGTTCTAGGTTTATGAAACTCTAGATTGTGATTTTGATTTAGAATCAAAAGGCTTCCATTGTTTTGGCTTTGATTATTGAATATTGATTCAATAATCAAGAGGATCATCTAGCAATCCTACAAGAAGAGTTCTTGGTTCATTCGCGTGTGGATCACCATTAGAGGGAGGTTGCTTTATCTCCTAAAGCTTGAAGCTCCATTCTTGATTTCATCACCAAGTTCGAAGAAGGAAATTAGAAGATTCAACATCAAAGTTCAAGGCTTGAATTTTGAGAGCTACATTTTTAAACTTCATCGCATTAAGGTATGTAAATCTATTTCATATGTTTCTAATCTATTCATGCTAGTCGGATATTAGGGCTAGGGTTTTGTTGTTGTATAAATTAGATTCTGCTGCGTTTGTAACCCCAAAACCCAACACTTGGAACATTTCTTTTGTGCGCTGTGCTAGGTCGAAAGCAGTTACCATGTGGTCAAGGTCCTTCATAAGAGCCTTTGCACATGGTGGCAGGTATAAGGCAAGCAATATCATTAGAATCATTAACATGTTTCTAATGTTGCTTCTTATCTGCCCTTGCAACAGTTGCAGCGGGTTTAGCAGGAATGGGTTCGTCAAGAACGTACAATTTGCCTAAGAACAATTCTTAAGCTTCTGATCCAATCAGAATAGTCTGTCCCGTTCTTTTCGAGCTTGTCCTTCATATGGACGGATCGCAATTCATTGTGTAATGCCATTTCTATAATAAGATATACATACAATATGAACACATATAAGTATCAATTCATTTACCATCTAAGAGACAAATAATGTATTTCACAAATACTCCCACTTACACCTTCAAATACAAGCATGTATCATATAATTATAATGGGCTAAGATCCATATTTCACTTGATTTTGGTTTAACTGAGTCAATGCCCGAAATCAAGCTATTTAGGTAGATAACATCAATCATATCATATATGACTCATAGTTCTTTTATGAGATTCTAGACATCAAATGTCAATACATGTTTCAATCTCATCTATGTCTTGGGTCAAATCTCATTTGAAAGCACCAATTAAGTTCAACATTTTTCAAACGTATAAGACACGGAACGATGCACCTAACTGAGTCAAAACTACATCAACCGTTATCTCATCTTGATCACATATTAAGATATAATGATGCACCTAACTGAGTCAAACTACATAAAAATATCCGAATATTTCACAAATGTTCTAATCAAGGGGTGGCATAAAACTTAAACATTTAAGAAGGTTTTTCCATATAGCCACAAACATCACATTGTTGTATATGAAACTTATGTGTACATAACCATGAACATGGGATTTCACATAATATCATACTTTAGGATCATACCAATAATCATGTAACAAATAACAATTATAAATTACATAATTATTCAATTCTCAAAACTTAAGGATTCAAGTAATCATGTTAATCGGATTAAATATGAACATCAAATCCTAAACAAACAATTTGTTTCAATTTGAGAATTTGCTAATCTTTGTTAATCAAATTAACTAGATCAATAACCCATGTAGAAGATTAATCATATCAATCAACTATTAATCATAATCATGTTATATCTCATATAATTGTTTTCATAAAACAACACACATAAAATCATCAATCTATATCATCTTAGCATGTTAAAGCATATAATCCAATTATATCTAGCATGCCAATTTAACCTAATCATGATTAAACGCGGCTCTGATACCACTGTTGGGTTTTGGGGTTACATGTGCAGCAGAAGATTTAGCAAATAACAAAACCCTAGCCATGAATCCGTCTAATATGAAGATATTAAAACAATGAATATAGATCTACTAACATTGTTGCGAATTTGTCTTTCGTATCTGATTCATAATTTAGATTTGAATCATAGACGAAACTTGGTTCTTCTTCCTTGTTCTTCCTTGGTGATGAATCAACAATAGTAATCTTCAAGCTTTAGGTGATAAAGCAATCACCCTCTATTGGTAATCCAACGCCCGAACGAACCAAGATCTGTATCTTGTTGGTTTGCTAGATGATCCTCTTGTTGAAACTCTTTTCAACAATCTATGGCCAATATGGATTTGAATCTGAGGGGTTTTGATCTTTGATTTGTAATCAATATCAATCAATTGGTGTTTCTCAAACCCCAATTTTTGTCTGTGTTGACTGAGGTAAAAGGGGCTATTTATACTTTATAAATATCCCTAACCCTTAGGGAGAAAATCCCTAAACCTAGCCAAAACCGAACTTGTCCAGAGGCCTTGTCCCACGAGAGACTCGCGTGTCCCGTGCGATATAAAGCTACGGTCAAAACTGGAGCTGAATAGAAGCCTTATCCCGCGGGAGACTGGCGTGTCCTGGGCGATACAATGCTACGGTCCAATCCATGCATCTTGATACACTCGTCCCCCTTATGGGGAATAGTTAGTGCATTTGGGGATGAGTCATCCCCTGACCCAGATTTCATATTTAAGCCATTTTCAATCCGTTCTTTGTGTGTGACCCTTTAGGAATTATATATTATATTGGTAGTGAGTTGAAACATCAACTTCACAAGACATAAGTGGTCTCTAGCTGTGAGCGTTGTGAAGGATTTTTGAGTCACCACCTATATTATTCGTTTGGAAAACATAGAAAAACCATTTTTTGAAAGATTTGGGTTCGGGGCTTAGGTTATGCAATGGGAAGGTCAAGGAGCACTCATTCCACCCAATCCGGAGATCGGTCTTGCTAAAGAAAGGAGAGGTTTTCGAAAGAGAGAAAAGGATTTCAAATAAAAAATAAATAAAGATCCATTTAACGGGGTTAAACGGAATGTAGGATCGATTGCTTCGAGACCATCCCCATGATTTAGGGAGGCTCTAGGCCGATCCCAGATTCTATGGATTTATACCACTCTAATAATCAATTAGAAAGGGATTTAGGGGTTACCTTGCGTGAGGTGATTCAGGCATAGTTTCGACTCAAGTTTAGAATCAAATCTTGACACGGACAGAGCTTCGCCTCAGTCCTTAACTCGGATCTTGATGTTTGTTTATCAACAAGGTTGACAAACAAACTTTGAGGTGATTTTAGGGTTATTTTGTAGGAATCTTTCATGGAGAGAAACCAACAAACTGTGTGTGTTGTGTAGAATTGTCGACCTTTGAATTTTGGAAGTCACCAAGTATTTATAGGTGTTGGAGGGGTGTTGGGGATGAGATCAAACACTCCTAGGAAGGTTCTAGACTCCCAAAATCATTGGTTGGCCGGATGGATAAAGTTTTATCCCGAAAAGAGGTTGAAATCGATGAGGAAACTGTCATCTGCATGCTGCAGAATGACAATATCTCGCGCGAGACACGCCATTCCGCGCGAGATATTGTGGTCTGTGGACAGTTCTGTCCTTTCCCCGTTATCCCGTATGCAGTTTAGTCCCAAACTAACGGTGGTTAGTCAAAACTTAACGAAACATGACGAAATGGTGGATTTATACTTCTTGACTCAAAGCGAGACTTAGAGTGGTATAAATGTGATCCGATGGGTTCAGAATGGGGTGTGTACAGAGCCCCTCATCGACAAGTCTTATGAAAGAAGTCATGTCGACGATAGAAAAGACATCATTCTGAACATCGGGATGGTCGGGCCGCACGGCTTCCTACGTATCTCTATCAGAGAATCAGACCATGACGTAGTTCGACTCCAAAACACGAAAAGGTTGCTTTAGGTATTTTGAAAATTATTTTGAAAATCGAAGAGATTTTGTTTTTGAAAAGGTAAACTCATACTTAGGAATCAAATCAAGACCCAATTCTGAATATACATGTCTGTCTAAAGATTTGCCTGTCTGGGCTCCGAACCTACGAGGAAATGTGTTAGAAAACAAAGGCTTACCTGTCCGGTCCTTTGAGTCCTGTCGGTTTTTGTGATGATTCGCCTGTCTGGGCTCCAAATCGGGCTTTTTGTTGTTGATGATGACGATTCACCTGTTTGGACGTTGAATCGGGCTTTTGTTTTGACGATCCACCTGTCTGGGCATTGAATTGGGCTTTTGATTTGACGATCCACCTGTCTGGGCGTTGGATCGGGCTTTTCATGATGACGATCCACCTGTCTGGGCATTGGACCGAGCTTTTGATTTGACGATCCACCTGTCTGGGCGTTGGACCGGGCTTTTTCTGATGACGATCCACCTATCTGGGTGTTGGACTGAGCTTTTGATTTGACGATCCACCTGTCTGGGCGTTAGACCGGGCTTTTTCTGATGACGATCCACCTTTCTGGGCGTTGGATCGAGCTTTTCTTTTGATGATTCACCTTTCTGGAAGGTTTGGTAAGAGCTTCTCTCTCAACTCTTGTTTCTTGTATTGCATTGTATTTGAGTTCATGCCTTTTTTGATTCCCCATTTCCATCAATGGCAGTTTTTCCTTTGTCTTTGCCTAGAACTTGGCTCCACCTTGCATGTATTGATTTTGTGGAATTTGTTGGATGATTGTTGTTGCGTTGAGTGCGTATGAGTCTCCTACATATCATGGATTGTAGGAGGGGTTGATTCGGGTCATCCATTGCATTTTTGGGCAAGCTTTTCCTGTATGCACGCCAAGTGTTCGATGAAATGCCCCAATGAAAATTTTCTTCTATTCCGTTGAATTTCTGACATGAAATGATTACTAACATTGTTCTTTTTGCTCTTTCTTTGTTTTGCAGTCGTTCAGACCAACGAAGAATTGTCGTGGGAGCCCAAAACTGGCTTGAGCTTTGTGGGACAAGATCAAGGACCTTGATGGGGTTCGAGATAGGGTGGCCCAAACGGGGCTTCTAACCTTCGTGCCAGATTTTGGTCCTCTGAGCTACACGTATATGATGGGGAGTATGCCGATGATGGATCATATTCTCGAGGGTTACCGCCTTCCACCCAATGTCTCCTCGGTATGTTTCTGTTCACTATATCACGTATTCGTCCATATAAGTGTGTATGTCCGACTTCATCTGAGCATTTCTTTTCTTTGGTTGTCAGGTCACTATGTCCGTGACCGATTACAACCGTGGAGCGACCAAGATGGCGGGACTGATGGCCCTGGTGTCGGACTTGTCTGAGAGGCTGTTCCAGAAGGCTTCTTTGGCGGCTTCGACGGTGGCCTCTGCGGTGACTCCGACTTGTGGAGCCAAGAGATCGAGGAGGGATGGTAGCCCCCGTGGTGGTGAAGATGGAGGTGCCGACGGCTCGGGTGACCTGATGGCTTGATCCCCCTTTTTCTCTCTGTTTGATTTCTGATGACTTGTACATATTGGCCGTGTGGGCCCAGACAATTTTTCTTTTTCTTTGGTACCTGTTAGCAAGTAGGTAGCACAAAAACATGGTTTTCTTAATCACTAATCCTAGGTCTAATTAGTTAGTTTTTTAACTTTCTCGACTTTTCGCGGTTTGGAAATGAAATGGAATTGCCATCAAGGCCACAATTTTGAGCTTGAATTTGGTGTTCCACTACGTGTTGGGAACTGTACGTGCAGGTTTTTCGAGACTTGCTTCGTCAAGTCGGGGCTAGATTGTTACTTGTGCAGAACTGTTGCTGTTTTGCCGTGGCGATGTATCGCGCGGGACAAGGCATCTCGCGCGAGACATGCTACCCAGGCAGAATCCTCTTCCTTCTTCGAACAGGATTTTGTCAGTTTTCCCTATAAAAACACACTGTAGTTCGGCCAGATAACTCATCCTAGCCTTTCAAACTCTAGAGATATCCTGTTAGGGTGAAGTTCTTGTCTTCTTTTCCAACCCTGTGATCCATGGCTTCTAAGGAGATTGCCCCAACGTCCATGATTGTTGATGATTTTTCTTTGTCGTCTGAAGTGATTGAAGCCTTCAAGCAAGCATCAAGAGATTTTGTGAGGTCATTTCGCAACCGATCCTGCAATAAGTTTATAGCAGAATTCGGATTCAGAATCCTTTTCACCTTGAAGAACCTTCAACCGGATTGGAATCTCTTGCAGGGTGCCGCTCAATTTTCGGATCCCTCTGTCCATCTTTTCAATTTTTCTTTGAATGAGATGGTGCCTACTGTGGAGGAATTTACCATTATCTTGGATATGCCTTTGACTGGTGAGATTGCTATCCCTAAATACAATAGGAATCATTCAGAGGCTTTGAACGAGTTGCTAGGGATCCCCCTTGATACTTGCTACGAGTTGGTTCACCGCAGGTGGGTAGATTGTTCTTCTTTTCCTGAGCGATTCAGCGGAGATTCAGATGATGATGCCTTTCATGTCTACAAACGGAACTTTCTGGCTCTTTCTCTTTTCGGAGATGTTTTATTCTCATGCAGGGATGGCTTGGTTGACTCCTAATTGGTGAAATTGTTCTGCAGGCTAGGAAACGTTCTAGGAACATTATTCCGCTAATCTTGGGTGAAACCCTGCATGGTCTTGATGAGCTGCATAAGACCGGTGCTATGACTCAAGGGAGTCCTCTTTTGTTGACTATTTGGCTTAGGGAGCATCTCAAGTTGGTAGGTCCCCCGTTGGAATATTCCCCTTTTACATATCATACGCGAAAGTTGTTGATCAAGGATCTCTCGACGGGTGAATGGGCTGAGTTATTGCGAAGACGGTAACTGCTGATATCCTTTAGTGCCCGCCTTATTGGAGATTGAACAAGTATGTTGCCAATATCAAGGGTTTTGACAGGGTTGTTCTTTCGGGTTTGCGAGATTCCTCCTTTTATTTTCCCAAGCGGGTGCTCCGTCAGTTTGGTCAGCAGCAGGACACTTATCTTTTCGAAGGGGCCTCTCGTGATGTGTCTTATATTGGTGTAGAGTTTGCGCAGGTGCTAGCTCAAGCATGGGGTGAAGGAACTAGTCGGGACCGCTGGTCGAACCTTCGGACTTTCAATGCAAGTGTCTTCTTGTCTGACAAGTATTTGGATTTGTTCCTTCATACCGGTCACCCTAGTGCGGAGAAGATTGATGATATGCGGCTTTCACTGCTAGGGGATTCTTTTGTAGCTAGCAGTATTTTGCGAAGGAGCGAGGCTCAGTCTAATCCTGCTAATGTCTGGACCGATCCAACTCAGGATTTTCTTGATGGGGATTGGTACGAGAGGCGAGGCAAAGGGATGCCTGGAAAGACGCAAGCTTTAGATAGGCCCAATGTCTTCAAGAGGCTTTCGGAGTCCGTCTTTGATTGTCTCGAGGGATGTTCTACTTTGAGGGGCCCAAAGCGCAAGAAGGATCGCGAAGACGGTGGTGACCATGTCCGCTGGCCTACCAAGTCAATGAAAGGCTAGATTTTAAGGAGTACCAAGAGATTGCTTTGATAGATCAATATTTTTGCTTTATTAGTATTTTTTTTCAAGATTGTTAGCTTAGCAAATTAGTTGTTGTGGTTAGGATTTCCCTTTTGCCGTTAATAAAATGCATTTGATTAATAAAAGGACAAAAGTAGATTTATTTATTTGATTAGACCGAACCCGAAGGCTGCCTACGTTCCTCTTTTACAGCAATTAAATAAGAGGCTCAGGTCTAACGTAGTTCATTTTTGAGAGAAAAAGGACAAAATATGGTTCCAGGCCGAGGGGTAATCTCGCACGCGACAAGGCCCTTTTTTTTATGCACACCATCTCTTTTGCCTAGACTGCCTTTTCAGGTTTTCAATCTAGCGGGCTTCTTTTCTTGTGCAAGCTCTAATTTTTGCCTAGGCCGTCCCCTTCGGGATTTTCAACCTAGCGAGCGCTTTTTTTTCTTTTTAGGAGGCCAAGTCACGCGAAGTATTTCTTGAGCTTGTCCATGTTGACTGGCTTCGGTAGCTGATCTCCGTCTAAGTCTACCAGCCGAAGGGCTCCCCCAGAGAATATCTTCTTTACGATGTAGGGTCCTATCCATCTTGGTCCCCACTTGCCTAGCGGGTTGAAAGGTCCAGGACGATGCTCACGGAGAACCAGGTCGCCTACTCTGATATTCCTAGTCTTGACCTTTTTGTTGAAAGCTCTTGCCATTCTTCTTTGATAAGCTTGGGTGTGCTCGACTGCTTTCAGCCTCCTTTCGTCTAGCAAGGCTAACTCTTCGTATCTGCTTTCTAGCCAGTCGACTTCATTCACTTGGTTTTCTAGGAGAACCCTTAGTGATGGTATTTCCAATTCTATTAGCAAGACAGCCTCCATTGCGAATGTGAGGGCATAGGGAGTCTCTCCTATAGCTGTTCGGACTGATGTGTGGTATCCCCACAGTGCGAAGGGTAACTTGTCGGGCCAATCTTTCCCAGTGACTGCCATTTTTCTGATGATGGTTTCGATTGTCTTGTTTGCGGCTTCAACTGCTCCATTCGTTTGAGGCCTGTAAGGGGATGACTTGTGTCTTGTGATTTTATACTCGATTAGGAGGCGATTGGTTTCCTTCTCGAAGTGCGAGCCATTATTGGATATCATCTCTTTCGGGATCCCGTATCGGCAGATGATGTTATGTTTGATGAATTCTGCAACCTTTCTGGCATTCAAAACCTTGTAGGAGGCGGCCTCGACCCATTTAGTGAAATAATCGATGGCTACTGGGACGAAGTAGTGCCTATTGGCTCCCGTGGGTGTGACCTTTCCAATCACGTCTATCCCCCATGTAGAGAACGGCCAAGGAGAAGTCATAGGGTATAGTAAGGAAGGTGGTGCGTGCTGAAAGTTTGCGTGTATCTGACACTTATGGCACTTCTTGACCATTTTGGTACAGTCGGCTTCCATGGTTAGCCAAAAGTACCCTTGTCTGATGATCTTTTTGGCGAGCATATTTTCGCTCATGTGGGTTCCACATATGCCTTGATGAACATGGTCCATTATTTCTCGGGCCTCTTCCTCAGTGGCACAAAGGAGGTTTCCTTGGGAGTGTTTCTTGAATAGACGGCCAGCAATGGCGACGTAATTAGCGGCCAATCTCTTAAGGGCGATCTGAGTCTTCTGGTCTGTCTCAGGTGGGATGGTTCCATCTAGGATGAAATGCCAAATATCCTGGTACCATGGTTTCTCTTCGGAGTTCTCAAGAATGGCACATTCGGATGACCATTTGTCTTTGCAGTCATGGAGATCTACAACGGTGCAGTAGGCAGGAGTTGCACGCCGTGTTATTTTGAAGGGTTTGACTGCCTTTCCTTTAGGGATTTCGACCAAGGAAGCGAGTGTGGCCAATGCGTCAGCAAACCGATTTTTGTCTCTAGGGAGATAGTGGAATGAGACATCCTGAAATTGTTGCGCCAACACTTGGAGGTGGGCACTGTATCTTTGAAGGGTTGAATCTTGGATCCTCCACTTCTTCAATGTCTGATTGATGATTAACTGGGAGTCCCCAAATACCTCGAGTTCAGTCACATTGCGTTCTATGGCTGCCTCAAGCCCCGCTATGCAAGCTTCATATTCTGCGGTGTTGTTGGTGGCGTCAAAGTCAAGACGTATTGCCAGTGGAGTATAGATGTTGTCAGGGTCTACTAACAACATTCCATGCCGAACCCTCTCTTGTTGGTTGCGCCATCGAAAAATAATTGCCACTTATTTTCTTCTTCTATACTCATGATGTCTTCATCAGGGAATCGCGGGTCTTCCCCCTTCGCTTCGTCACAAGGAAATTCGGCCAACTGATCTGCGAATACACTCCCCCTGACGGATTTCTGAGTGACGTAAGTGATATCATATCCCGCGAGCATGAAGTACCATTTGGCCAATCTCGAAGACAAATTTGATTTGTCTAGGATATATTTCAACGGATCCATTCTTGCAATGAGACGAACCGGGAAGGCTTCCATATAGTGCTTTAGCCTTTGTGATACCCAAACAAGAGCAGCGCAAGACTTGTCGAGTGGAGAGTAGTTGATTTCGCTGCCTTGGAATCTGCGGCTGACGAAATATATGGCATTCTCTGTGTGTGAAGTAGGCTGTTCTTGAGCGAGCATAGCCCCTAGCGCATTGTCAGTAACCGTGAGGTACTGCTTTAAGGGCTTCTCTTTGTGTGGTGGAACCAGGATGGGTGGGGAAGTTATGTAATGCTTAACTTCCTCGAATGCTTCTTGACATTCTTCGGTCCACTTATGAAGTGCGTTTTTCTTAAGGAGCTTGAAGATAGGATCGCACATTGTAGTCAGTTGATTGATGAATTGACTGATATATTGGAGTCTGCCCATGAATCCTTTTACTTCTTTCTGTGTTCTGGGTGGAGGCATGTCTATGATGGCTTTTATCTTGGCGGGGTCTGCTTCTATGCCATGCTCAGTGACCATGTACCCTAAGACTTTCCCTTTGACCACTCCGAATGAGCATTTGGCGGGGTTGAGTCTCATCTTGTGTTGTCTCAGTCGATTGAAGAATTTTCTGAGATCTCTGAAGTGCTGACCATCTGTTCCCTTTGAGTGAAATATCATGTCGTCCACGTATACCTCTATTTCCTTGTGGATCATGTCATGGAATAGTGTCGTGACTGCCCTTTCGTAAGTAGCCCCAGCGTTCTTGAGACCAAACGGCATGACCGTGTAATAGAACGTCCCCCAAGGGGTGGTCAATGCTATTTTGTGCTGATCCTCCTCTGCCATGAGCATTTGGTTATACCCTGCGAAGCCATCGACGAATGAGTGGACTTCGTATGCGGCTGTGGCATCGACCAACATGTCTATGTTTGGTAGTGGGAAATCATCTTTAGGGGATGCCTTGTTCAAATCTCTGAAATCAACACATACTCGTATTTTCCCGTTCGACTTGGCTACCTGTACCGTGTTTGCTAGCCATTCCGGATACTCGATCACTTTGATAAACCCTACATTCAAGAGTTTCATGATTTCTTCTTTTACTTGCATTGACCATTTCGGCTTGATTACGCGTAGTTTCGTTTGGCCCGGCTTGGCATTGGGTAGCAGCGGTATCTTGTGCTCTACAATTGACTGATTCAACCCAGGCATATCTTTGTAGGACCAAGCGAAGACGTCGACATATTCTCTGAGGAACTGCGTCAAGGTTTCTCTGTCTTCCCCCTTGAAGAAGCTGCCAATCTTTGTTTCTTTGGGGTCTTCTGTTGTCCCGAGATTAACCATTTGCATTTCCTCATCGTCAACGGGGCCATTCTTTCCACAACGACCTACTTGCTTAGCTAATTCTTTTAAAATTTGTTCGTTTTCTTGATCTATCTCATCGTATGATTCATTATTAACGTGTTCGTTATATTGATTATTATTAGTTAATTCATCATTCACGATGTTAGCAATCTCAGGGTACTCGAAAAGATCAAAGTTTTCATTAAGGAAGTAAGGGAATACATGTTCGGCCACCGCCTCGATTTCCTCTTGAGTGAGTTCATCAGAGGTGGAGCCTGCTTCTAATGTGAAAGCTACAGGGCCTATCTTCCTGTGGGGATGGGGAGTGCAACCAAGCTTTTTGATTATGAAGTCTTCATCAACAACTGGTCCTCCGGTGACGTGCCAGTTTAGAATTGGCTCATCACATTTCTGTATTAGTCTTGTGTAATCAATAGTTGAAGCGTCCCCCTTGGAGATTGCATGGATCTGGCTGTCTTCTAACCGGCACAGGTCTTCAAACTGTCGCAGCATGTCTTCTCCAAACACAAAGTCCCATTCGCTTGTCATTTCTGCCTTCGTGCCCCAAAAATCATTAGGGATTAGTGAGACGGGTTCTGTTTCATCTGGAGAAGCATCGCAGTCGCTGAAGATTTCAAAGCCCGGTTGGCGCTTTCCTTTATCGTCAGTCCATGGTTCTGAAAAAATAAAGTAGGGAATGCTTTCCCCTTCCCGGACGAAGTAGCCATTGAGTGTATTTCGATATGGCTTGAGGTCACAATCTTTGATCTTTGGGTCATTATTGCCTTTGTATGCGATTCCTTCCCACTTGATTTGAGTGAAGTCCCACTCCTCTTCATCATCCCCATCGTGGATGGAAATGATGTATCCTAGGCCATGCTTTGTGTGAGGTGGGGTAACCGGTGGTGGTTCCGTTATCCCTTGTAAGTGTTTTCCGAGCCCCAAGCCAGGGAAGTATCCTTTTGCTTGCATCATTTTCCAGACAGGAAGGTTTCCATAAAACCGAAGTGCCTTGGAGTAATCATTTTCGTTGCAAGTTTCTATGACATTCACGGTGCTTTCTTTCTCGATCTAAAAGGAGTAATCAAAATTGAAAAGGAAAATATTGACTAACTATTATTGAAAAGCAAACTTGATACTCTTGCCCACAAATGAAGTCTTTAGGCAAGTAGTACCCGACTAAACTAAACTAGACTACTAACCGTTTCTTTTGCAAATAAGAGTAAATAACTGAAAGAAAACAAAAGATCTCATTTATCTAACTCATCCAACTTATGGCGCCTCCGCTAGGAGCAGTTTTGACGAGGCCGCTGTCAATAAAATCTTGGATTGCATTCTTCAGGTTGAAACAATCATCGGTATGGTGGCCATAGCATTGATGGTAGTAGCAGTAGAGGTGTGGAGCTCTTCCTTCTCTCTTAGGTATGTAACCTTCCATTGGTTTCATCTTTCCATCCTTGTGAAGACTTCTGAAGAGATGGCCGAGAGAGATATTTCCGATAACGGTGAAGATCCTTCTCTTCCTTCGCTTAGCCATTTGATTGTGAAGGTCTCGAATATGGTTCTCGTAGTGTTCCACAAAGACGTTGTGGCGAGACTGATATTCTAGTATTGAGGCAATACTTGACCCTCTCATCAATGTCATCTTCAAGGTTGATACACTTTTGGGTCATAGCCTCGAGTTCGCTTTTGACTTCTTCAAGTTCTTCAAACAGCATCTTTGTCTTGTCAGCTTGGATGGATTCTTCCAAGTTATGCCATGCATCATCGTTGTCAATTTGCTGCAGGGCTTTGGCGAGTTGAGCCTTGATGTCATTTAGCTCTTCTTGCACAGATGATTGCCCGCTGTCGGAGCCACTTTCCATCTTCCGGAAATCTCTAGCAATGCGGGTGGAAGGTAAATCAAAGGCTTCTCTCCAACCTTCCACATGTTCCATTTCAGCGACAAGGGATTTGGTCAACCCTTGCAGAGTTGGTTGTTCAAGGTCCTTTTTGGTGATGACGTGCTTTTCAGTAGACATTGTGTTGGGAGTCTTGAAGTTGAGTAGCTTTGGAAAACTGACAGAAGAGATGCAGAGATGACGTCAGGATCAAATCTAGCCCCAACGAGTCGGAAGCAGGCTTAAACGGTTCAGGCTCAGTTTCAGCAAACAGAGACATTATCTTGCGCGAGACATGTAGTCCCGCACGAGACAATCACACGGAAAGTCGATTTTTTATTAGACCTAATTTTTGGTCGGAACGAAAAATCCATTTTTTGAGGGGTTTCTAAGGCCTTTATCAGAACCTAACGACTAAGTAATCAATCCGATTTTTGTAAAACAAAGCCATGTAAGATTTTTTTTTTTGAAGGATAAATTCTTTTCTTTTTAAAGGGACATCCGAAAGGGTCATTCCGAAGGGACTTTTTCCGAAGGGACTTTTTCCGAAGGGACTTTTTCGAGGCCTTCTCTATTGTCAATTTTGCATGGCTTTGCTTTGGTCAAAAACAAGAAAAGATTACTAAGTCAAACCGACCGGTCACGGAGTGATCCTAAAAGGACAATCTACATAAAAATGTGGCGATGCAGGGCTGGAAGGCTAGGCTCCCCACGATATGACAATCTAGATGGATTGAATACGCGGAGTGGGATGATCCAACTTCGGAGAGACCGGCGACTAGGTGGTTACCGTCATCCGTCCTTAGTGTGGGTCTCGGGTTTATAGAGGGTATGCAGTGCAATGACAGATATATCATGAGTGCGCGTGTGTGATAGTCAATCTAGGTGATAGATAAAACTAGAGATTTTTTTTTTGAAAATCAAAAGGAAAACAAATAGTGGCCGCACCAAGTGGTTGCCTACGTTTCTCCCAAATTAGGGAGACTCAGGCCGTCATAGTTCCACATAAAGGGAGAGAGAGAGAAAGACTAAATTAAATTACAACTCCCGAATCCCCAATGGACCGAACTTTAATTTAATAAAACCCAATCGCACGCAGTTTATAAACAACAATCGATTATTTAAATAAAACACGAATTCGAGTTCGACATCTTAAGGGAGGCCTTAAGATGAGAGAACTCTGCAGATAATGAATTCTGGGATCCCCCTTGTGTGTTCGACTCTCGTCTTGGACTATGAGATGAACAAGAAAAACCAGAAAACAACAGATTGCCGAGGCGATATCTCGCGTGAGATAGGATATCTCGTGCGAGATATGCCTGATCTGGGAACAGAAAATCGAATTTACAACAATTTTTTTTGAAAACCTCTCTTTTAATTTTGACGCAAGTTTAAGCCTCTTAATTTTATGTCCCCAGCGGAGTCGCCACTGTGAGCGTTGTGAAGGATTTTTGAGTCGCCACCTATATTATTCGTTTGGAAAACATAGAAAAACCATTTTTTGAAAGAGATTTGGGTTCGGAGCTTAGGTTATGCAATGGGAAGGTCAAGGAGCACCAATTCCACCCAATCCAGAGATCGTTCTTGCTAAAGAAAAGAGAGGTTTTCGAAAGAGAGAAAAGGATTTCAAATAAAAAATAAATAAAGATCCATTTAACGGGGTTAAACGGAATGTAGGATCGATTGCTTCGAGACCATCCCCATGATTTAGGGAGGCTCTAGGACGATCCTAGATTCTATGGATTTATACCACTCTAATAATCAATTAGAAAGGGATTTAGGGGTTACCTTGCGTGAGGTGATTCGGGCAGAGTTTCGACTCAAGTTTAGAATCGAATCTTGACACGGACAGAGCTTCGCCTCAGTCCTTGACTCAGATCTTGATGTTTGTTTATCAACAAGGTTGACAAACAAACTTTGAGGTGATTTTAGGGTGATTTTGTAGGAATCTTTCTGGGAAAGAAACCAACAAAATGTGTGTGTTGTGTAGAATTGTCGACCTTTGAACCTTGGAAGTCACCAAGTATTTATAGGTGTTGGAGGGGTGTTGGGGATGAGATCAAACACTCCTAGGAAGGTTCCAGACTCCCAAAATCATTGGTTGGCAGGATGGATAAAGTTTTATCCCGAAAAGAGGTTGAAATCGACGAGGAAACTATCATCTGCATGCTGCAGAATGACAATATCTCGCGCGAGACATGCCATTTCGCGCGAGATATTTTGGTCTGTGGACAGTTCTATCCTTTCCCCGTTATCTCGTATGCAGTTTAGTCCCAAACTAACGGTGGTTAGTCAAAACTTAACGAAACATGACGAAATGGTGGATTTCTACTTCTTGACTCAAAGCGAGACTTAGAGTGGTATAAATGTGATCTGATGGGTTCAAAATGGGGTGTCAACACTAGCAAGCCATTATGTCCACCCAATTAAATATAACATCGAAGTTTGATTCCTTGATAGATCATTGTCACAATCCCTTTGTCACACGATGTCATATTGAACATAAGTTATGGTCCATGTCAACTTATATTGTTCAATGCTTTCTCGACTCCGATTATGTTGATAGTCCAAGTGCATTTGATCTCTATCAAATCTCTTGATTACGGCCGTACATTTTATCAACACTATTCATCGAGGAGCCCAAGCAGACATCTCTCTTTACGAGGGACAAATCCCATCTTGACTTATCATTCTTCCCTACATGAATCCAATCGTGCCAACATAGCCCTTATTGCTATCCTATTATAGATAGTGTTAGACTACATCAAACATAACCTTCATCATGTGGAAGACGATGATAATCTCAGGTATAAAGGATTCTAATGACACAACTATCATCAGATTTACATATGACCATAGACCATGTCATAAATCTCATAGATGGGTTTGTCCAGTACCTTGTTCTCCAACAAGTACCCATAAGTGTAATGTGCATCCCCATGCATATAATCATCTCTATAATTATCCATTACCAACTTATACTAGATATTCATAATAACTAGGGACACATATTATTATAATAAACATGTAAAAATATAATAATCCAAATAAGCAGTCTATATAACAAATGGTAAAGATGATTACACAACGGTATTGATAATCAGTCATAATAATCATCAGCCTATGGCATAACACCAACAACAAGTGCCAATGTTTTTCCAACCTCAATCACATTCCCCCCTCACGAGCTCTATTGCATGACTACGCCATGACCTTTGGCCAAATGGGGAATTGACGTCATTGGGAAGACCACTCCCCCACGAATATGATCAACCACGTATCAATAACTAGCCTCCGAGGACTAGGTCTCTCCTCCCAGGAAGTATCCAACATAATCCTCTAAACCTCCACCACAGTCTCAATAGACCCCCGCGTCATCATCTTCTTGGCCTTTTCGACACAGATGACTCATCCTGCAGGTAAGCACAGCAAAGGTACGTCAATAAACTCCAATGCAAGACTTAGCAATAATAAACACTACATGAAAGAAGAATGGCACACATCATTCACATTTACTCTCCCGAGGTTAAATTTTGGCCGTCATCATAAGCCCATTTCCTCTCCCGCAGTTAAATTTCGACCATCATCATAAGCCCGTTCTCTCTCCCGAGGTTAAATTCTGGCTGTCATCGTAAGCCCACCCCTTTTAACAAGAGTTCAATCATCTCTTACGTTCCTAACTGCTTTCGTTAGAACGTCAAACGTGTTCCTCCGTTCCTAACTGCTTTCGTTAGAACGTCAAATGTGTTCCTCCATTCCTAACTGCTTTCGTTAGAACGTCAAACATGTTCCTCCGTTCCTAACTGCTTTCGTTAGAAAGTCAAACATTTTCTTCTATTTCTATCTGCTTTCGTTAGAACGTCAAACATTTTCTTCCATTACTAACTGCTTTCGTTAGAACGTCAAACGTGTTCTTCTATTCCTAACTGCTTTCGTTAGAACGTTAAACCTTTTCTTCCATTTCTAACTTCTTTAGTTAGAACGTTAAACGTTTTCTTCCATTCCTAGCTTCTTTCGTTAGAACTTTGGACGCCTTTCTCCAGCAACATACCATCCTCTCCTGAGGTTAAATTCCATTTCTAACCGTGTCGTTAGAACTTCAATCCCTTCTTCGGATTTAGACCATGTTGTCATAACATCCGTTTAACACAACCATTCCTGTCATTCCGTTAGATCTCCAGTGTAAGGTCTCATGACCTAAAGTTAGTCAGTTAAGTCTCTTATACTTAGCGGACAAGAACTACGATCGGCTTGATTCCCACTGCGGATACGTATGAATCCTTTCTTTAGGGTCCAGCCATTTGACCGTTCAGGTCACTTAGTAAGGCATCTCTCCTGATTGGGATCCTTATCTGTTTTGACGACACCACTTCCTCCGTAAGTGACGTCGCCGAGGGGCTACTGTAAGTACCCAAATTCGATTCGTAAAAATACATTAATTCGCACTTTTCGGATTAACGAGATTTTTCAGGACTGTCCGGATCATTCAAAATCAAAGTGTATTAAAAATACGTTAGAACACGTTAAAAATATTACTTTTCCAAAATACGCAATTTTCGAGACTGTTCCGACATTTATTCGGTCAGTTAATTAAAAAACTGTCAAAATCCGAACAAAGGACGAAACAATGATAACTTGTCACAAAAGTCTCCCTATGGGTCAAATCAAGGTCAAATCACGTCAGAGTGTAAAATGACCAAAATGCCCTCAGACTAAAGGATAGGTCGGCCGGCATGTTTTACATATCTGACAGCCCATAAAATAAATGACAGAAATACCCTCAAGTTGAAAGTTTGGTCGGCCGGCCTGTTTTGCATATTTACAGCCTATAAATAGCAGCCTCAGTCATTCATTTTAACCCCATAACATTTTCACCCTCCAAATCAAAACACTCCCATTTTCTGTTCCAGCCAAGAATTTTCATCTGAAAGTCCAGGAAACTACCTCGATTTGCATGAAAACCCCATTTTTCCCAAATAAATCATAATCCAAACACTTTTCGTATCCAACTTACAAACCCTCATAGATTAAAAAACAAAGTATTGGTAAACTCTCATTTTTTTTTATTTATTTATTTTTCAATCTAAACTCTTGTCTTTTTACTTTCTTTTTGTCATTCTGTTTACATTACCTTTCTTAAAATGTAAACGTTCTAGACAACTTGTCTGGGTCAAGAAGTGATCCCCTCTCTATTACTCTTCTCTTTCAAAAAGAGTAATTTAGAGTTAAAATGGGAGATCTTCACCTATCGATTGTCATTTTCATCTTATTTAAATAATGTCGTTTACCGTCCGAATCATTTGATTCGTTGATCGTTCTTTACCGTCCGAATCGTTTGATTCGTTGATCATTATTTGTCCGAATCGTTTGATTCATTGATCATTATTTACCGTCTGAATCGTTTGATTCGTTGATCATTCTTTACCGTCCGAATCGTTTGATTCGTTGATCGTTATTTACCGCCCAAATCGTTTGATTCGTTGATATTGTCATTAATGTCATTTACTGTCCAAATCGTTCGATTTGTTAATCGTCATTTCATTACTGTTAATTATTATGAATGCTTTCATTTCAAAAGTCTATATTATTGTCATTTCCTCACTTATCAAAAATGCCCCTCATTTCAAAACTAGCCATACAAGCTCATTTTTTACTAATCTTCACACACACACACACACACAATTTTCGAGAAAGGTAGAAAGACTCGTCAATACGAGGCGTTTCGGGTGAGAACAATTAATCTCTTCCCGAGGCATAACGTGACCTCCGGACCTAAAATCTCTTTTTTTAGTATTTTTCAAAGTTTTGGCTCATAATAAAAAATGGTGTGGTGACTCTCTCTTTTCCTTTTGAAATTCATCCGTTCTGGCTTTCGTGATTTCAAAGCGAATCCGACGCGTCTGGGTGCCATTTCGGATCGGGTGTAATTTCAGTACCCTAAGAACTTTGTTAGGAACTTAAATTGTCGCAAATGGTTTCCAGAAAACAGGGTTTTGCTATTGATCGAATATATAAACTATCACCAAAATCGTGTGATGGACAACTACACCATAATATTCTATAAGTACATATGTATTACGCTTTTAACGTGCATACTTTGACTATATAATTATGCGTATTTGCATACATTATGTCTATTACACGAGATTTTAACTAATTTTGCTAATTAGAGTGAAAACTCTAAAAATAAATAATTTCGGGACGAATGAAATTTATTAAAGTAAAGATCTATTAATTTATCGATAAATTGATAATTACTAATATAAAAAGTTTTTTGCCGATTTGACATATTTCAGATTTCCATATAAACTAAATTCGTTGTAAATACATAATAATTAAGTTGAAAGAAATTGAAAGTTGATGATAACTTTAAAATCCTTGCACACATGAAGAATATCTATATTTGTTTTCTTGAAACAAACAGCTATAGAGTCATATATTCACAAAATTACAAAAGTTATTTTCTAAAATTATACAAAATATTAATTTTTGATTTTTGTGGGACCCAAAATTATAAAAGGGATCCAGGAAAATTATTTTCTTATTATCTTATTGATTTTTGTAATTTTTTCAAATGACCTAAGTTGGGATCGGACAAATTTATTAGTTTGGAGAGTTTATTAATTTATCGAGTATTATTTTAAAGAGTGTCTAATGTAGTTGTTTCTATTAATTGTTTGAGTATTTAAATATTAAATCTATTTCGTATAAATTTACCATATCAAGTAAATGATCAATTTAACAAAATTAATTATGATGTACTCCCTCTGTTCCACTCAAATTTAAAAAAATTATAAGGTTCAAAAATTAAGGAAGAGTGAAAAGGTGATGTGTTGTGAGTGTATATAGCTGGATAAAGGTAGAAAATAGTTAGTGAATAATTGTTGTGAGTATGACATGTAGGACCCACAAAGAAAGAAGTAATGCTAGGCCCAATTGATAGGAAAACAGGCTAGAGGGGGGTGGATAGCCTAATTAAACTTCTTTTCTAAAACCTTTATAAAATATTCTAGTAACTTATCACTTGCAAAATCGATGGTAACCAGTTGCACAGCGGATACAATATTACTGGTTTATTCACACAAAAGTGATCGGTTAAGTAAAGAGGTTTCAAATGAAAGTAAGTTAAAATATCATGCAAATAATATTCCAATGAAAAAGACAAACAAGCAGTTAAATGATTCAAATGTTATAACCTGTGATAGAGTTCAACCGGTTACAAGGACAAGAAATAATGAGAAAACAAACAAACAAGGGGACACGGTTATTTGGAGAGGTTCACAGTATTAAATAACTGCTACGTCATCTACCAAGTTTGGTCGAAACTTGGATTTGTGAAATGGTGCACTATTAATGTCACTAGTCTATTACAAGCTGCAAGCTTTAATGTTTAAAGCTGCCTAAAGGAAAGTGATCACTAATGGATCGTGATACAAGATTTGACCAGGTGTTTCAAGAGATGTGTTCACAAGTTGAACTGATTTCTCTTGGGTGTGTAGTGTGATCAATCAATGTATTCCAGACATAATCTTGTTGGGGAACACTTACAACAAGTAATTGAGTGTGCACAGTATATGTCCTAACAGATAATCCAGTGAATATAAGGACTGATTGCTTTGAACTTCAATGCTTGAACACTTGCAGTTCTTGACAATCTCACTCTCAAAGTCTTTAATGCACCAACCCTATTCAATGCTCTAAGGAAGGTATTTATAGTGACTCCATGGAAGAGTTGTTGTCTTTGAAGGGGTTGAAGGGATGACTTAATTGGTCTGACAAGCATTTAATGAGAATATCTTCTGCATTTAATACTTGAGATTTGAAGGATAACCATCTTTGAATTTTTCACTTGATGAAGAAGTTTTTGTGAGTACCGGTAACTTGAACATTCCTCAAAGTAGTTACTGACAAGGCTGCAATAAAGTCTTCATAGCAACTGTTCTACCAACTTTAGCTAAGTTGTGGGCAAAGTAGGTGAGAACAATAAATGCTTCAACCGATAGGAAGCTTGTTGAAGAATCTTGACTGATTGTAGCAACTGATAGGATCATAACCGATTGACTGTCCCAACCGGTTGAGGAGATAGTCGGCTAAGGAGCATGACCGGTTGAATGAGTCAACCGGTTGAGGTTTTGACATTTGAACAAGTAACCCATATCACTTTGAAAAATCTTCTAGGTCTTCAAGTCTTTACTATTTAAGAAAATACAACAATAAAAACACTGGCACTAGCACTAAGGGATCCTAAGGTACATAGAAAAATCTAATTGGTCTAGTTAAAATTAGGGGTCCTCAATAATGCTTATAATGATTGGGGTTAAGCAATTCTTAAGCTACACATATATTTGACTAACAAGTAATAAAACTTTTCTTTTAAAGATTTTGAACTTTCGGGTGGGACACCCTTTTGGAAAATTTTGAATTTTCTAATGGGACGGAGGGAGTAATGGATAAATATTTCGCGGCGCAACATGTTATGAAGATTTATGTAAGGTTGATGGGGTTCAATATGGATCTTATCGTGAAACATGTTAAGCATTGAGATTATTGAATGATGATAAAGAGTATATAGACAGAATAATTGAGGCGAGTTTTTTGGCTACTAGAAACTCTTTAAGTACATTGTTTGCCACTCTTTTGGTTTCTGCATCAATAAGCCGTCCTAATGTTGTTTGGGATGCATGTTGGTCTTGTTTGTCGGATGGTATTCTACATAAACGTCGGACTTTATTGAACCATTCACGTAAGCTGCTCTGAATATTAAAATCCGTATCATATATTTTCAAAGGTGTAAATAGTGCACAATAATAACGTTATTCATATTTCTAATAATTTAATAAATTTCATGTAGATTTGCAGCTGATGAATTCTCAAGTAAAGAGTTTTACTCTAGCCGAGATATAGAAAATTCTTCACATTCACGAAAGAAGTTTAAAAGAGTTCTCTTCATTATCATATCCTGGTGAATTTTTTTTATAAGAACATGTGTAAAAGTCTAATATTTGACAAGTTGAATTATAATCGGGAAAGTTTAAGTGAGGAACACGAGTTACTGATTTCGAAATTAATTTCGGAGCAACGTGTTGCGTATGAGCAAATTTTAGATGCGGCTACATCTGAAGTTGGTAAACTTTTCTTCGTATACGGCTATGGCGGGACTGAGAAAACTTATGTATGGCTAACTATTTTTGCTGCTCTTCATTCGAATGGTGATATAGTTTTAAACGTTGAATTTAGTGGTATTGCATCCTTTTTGTTTCCCGGAGGACGAACTGCTCATTTTAGGTTCTAAATTCCATTTATCATCAATGAAGATTCTGTCTTTAATATGAAGCAAGGAATTCCATTGGAAAAATTGATTTTGAAATTCAAGCTAATTATTTGTGATGAAGCTCCAATGATGCATCGACACTGTTTTGAAGCGTTGGATAGAATTATGAGAGATATATTGAAAATTCAAGGTGGAAGAAGACATGAACTTGCTTTCGGCAGAAAGACGGTTGTATTTGGAGGAGATTTTTGACATATCCTACAAGTCTTCCACAAGGCAGTCGTCAAGATATCATGCATGCGACAATCAATTTTTTCTTATTTATGGTCTCATTGCTTTTCGCGATGACATATGAGGATTCATGTCAGCCGACCCTAAATTATTATGGGACTAAGACTTTGTTGTTGTATTTGTTGTGGTCTCATTGCATCATACTGAGATTAACTCGAATTATGAGGTACAAAGTAACGATTCGACTACAACTTCTGAAGAGCTCAGGGAATATACTAAATGGATAGCCAGAATTGGGGATGGAAAGGGTAATGAACCTAATAATAGTGTGGTGACAGTTGAAATTCCAGAGAAGTATCTGCTTGAATCATTGAATGATCTGATTGTGGATATGGTACGTGAAGTATATCCAGAAGTTCAATGTTGTGATTTGGAGAAATATTATTTTGAGGGAAGATCTATTTTGGCCCCCGTTCATCTCATGATTTCATGAATGATATCCACACACCAGAGTTTTTAAACGGTGTTTGCTCATCTGGTCATCCCAAACATGCATTGTGTTTAGGGGTTCCTGTCATGTTGCTTCGTAATATTGATTTGTCCCTTGTTTTATATAATGACACCAGGTTGATTATTACGCGGTTGGGAAATCATCTGCTGGAAGGTGAAGTTTTATCAAACAAGCACAATTGAAGTAGAGTTTTAATTCCGAGAATGACATTAACTCCACCTGCTTCCAAATTTCCTTTCAAGTTTGAACGTCGTCAATTTCCAATTATTGTATCATATGCAATGTCAATCAATAAGAGTCAGGTTCAATCTATATCAACAGTTAGGTTATTTTTTAAGAAACCAGTCTTCAGTCATGGGCAACTTTATGTGGCGTTATTTTGAGGGAATATCTATTTTGGCCTCGACGTTGGATGATGTTGATTCAGTAGATGATTACATGGTGCCCATTAATCAAAACGACGAAAGAATGTACTTGATTTCTGATTTTCCTAGCCGTTCGATCAATCTCATGATTTCATGAATGATATCCACACACCAGAGTTTTTAAACAGTGTTTCCTCATCTGGTATTCCCAAACATGCATTGTGTTTAATGGTTCGGGTTCATGTCATGCTGCTTCGTAATATTGATCCGTCCATTGATTTATGTAAGGGCACCATGTTAATTATTACGAGGTTAGAAAATCATGTGCTGGAGGGTGAAGTTTTATCAAATATTGAGGCTAATGTCTCTACAAGTACTCTACGAATGTTGTGTTCAAGGAAGTGTTTCAAAAATGTTTACACTTTTGTCGTCTGATTTACCATTTCAGCCTCTCAGACATAGTCTAATTTAATACTCCGACTATAAAACTTTATATGCTTTAATCAAAAAATACAAAAACCCTAAATTAAAGTGATTTTAAAATTCTGATACATGGATTATGAGACTTTAATTTATCCATCTCAGAACATCTTTACCTTATAACAACAATTGTGACAATATTTATCAAAATTTTGAAGAAATCAATTTCCTTCCTATCTTATTTTATCTAAATTAAGACCAATAAAATCTCTTCTTGAATTTATCAATGTGCACACACAAGAGAAACATGCTACTTTGTGCGAGTGTAACATTTCTTTTGAGCCCAAAAAAAAACCAACAATAAATTTGAAAACAAACTCAGTTGACAACCGTTTGATTGAATATTGTAATTGTAGGCCACACTACTTATTAATTATATATATCCAATCAAACAATGTGTAACGACCCGAGCCTGAAGCCTGACCGCTACGTAGGCACCACACACTGACCCACTAAGCACCTCCTCAATTGGGTTAACCACAACCCATCACATGTCTCCAAAAGTCCAATGGATGATTTGATGCTTAGTAGTAGTATATGAGCCTTATATATAGCACAATCAATGCCCACATATTTTCGATGTGGGTGTAATATCACACAATGTCAACTTAACTTAGTTTGTATCCAAAATTTTATGATCTTTTTGTTGCTCATAACATTAATCTTTTTTTTATTTGTTTTATGGAATGAGAGGTAAGTGTGACGTTTAACAATTTTACTAAATCGGTATGGGAGTTTAGTGGGATATTGATTAGTTTTTTTATATATATATAAACTAAAGGATTGACCTTAACTTTACTCCCTCTATTTCTAAATGAATGTTCAATTTCAACAAATTTTTGTCTAAAAATAAATGTTTTTTTTGTAATATAGATTGTTCTAAAAAAATTGCCAATTTTTTTTCGCTATTCATTTTATTATCGTAAAACTAAATGTTTACGAAGTGTGGATAACACAAAAAATTTATGAATCTTTGCAAATAAAAAAATGTATAAAAATCATATATTTTCATAATATCTTTTAGAATGAAATTTGAACATTCGGACGGAGGGATTAAGAAATAAAAATTATTTTAGGGAGATGGGGGAATAAAATCAATTTCTTATATGCAGTTAAGTCTATCACCTTTACCTTTAGTCTAAGAGAACTTATTCACACCCGCACAATTATTGAATATCCTCGTAATACTAAGTCCACCAAAAAAATTAAACACTCAGCATCAAGCACACCACCAATATTCCTATTTTACCCTTTTAAACCTTTAAATAAACATCCACCTAAATTAAGAAAACACACCCACGCACATTCATTCAACGCTTAAGAAAAAGAAAAAAAATGACAAGAGCGCAGAGAGAGGAATAGAGAGAAAGAAAAACGCTGAGAGAGAAAGAAGATTTAAAAAAATCAATTATCTTACATTGCATAAAGTTCGACAATGGTTGAACAACAATGTTTGGTCAGTGTTGTATGAACAACCTTTGTATGTTCAATAGTCTTTGGCCGGACTATGTGAATATGTTCGATCGACAGTCACCAAACATTGCAAATATGTTTGACCACTACTAACAACCGTAGTTACGAGGATTTGTTAAAAAGTTTAAAAAAACATTGTAAAAATGATTAGAGTGTTCAAAATACTTATATTTACACCTATTTCATCCATGCTTGATCTTTCAACACATTATAGCAAAGTTGAAGAGAGAATTTTTCAAGAATTTTGTTAGCTTGATAGGAGTGAGAGAGAGTTTTTTTTTTTAATCGGCAATGGAGGTAGGAGGGAAGGTAATAAAGGTAAGTATGTAGGGTTTAAGGGAGGTGAAAATTTAATGAGGGATATGAAAATTTAATAGGTAGATGGAAATAGGTTTCAGTGTTGCGGCCGGTGTATTTAATAGATATGTAAATAATATTGAAAATATTCAATTACTGATGTACAACATTGGATGTATAACACTAAATGATAGTATAGTATTTCAATTGATGACATTTTTATAAAAATTGGATTACAGATGTATTTCCTCCATCCCACATGACTTAGAACAATTTGTCATTTTGGGGATTCTATTCAAGTTCGGACATTTCAAAATGACAAATTTATATTATTTTTATATTTAATGAAATTCACTTGTTATATTCACAACAACAATTCCCTTACTATTATCCCACTTATTCTCTTTCATATTTTACTTTTCATACTCAAAATGTCTAGAAAATCCTAAGTATAGTGAAAGGTAGTATTCAGTAATTGTTAAAAAATAAATTAATTTAATTATGAATAAAAAAAAGTTTGACCGTGGGAGGGGAGTTAGTGGTTGGTGGGTGGGTGGGGGTGGTGATGGTTGTTAAAAAATAATTTCAATATAAATAAAAAATTGCTTGGGAGTGGGGGAGTTGTTAAAATATAATTTTAAAATGAATAAAAAATATTTTTTGACCTTGAGGTGGTAGTGTGAGTGGGGAGTTGTTAAAAATAAATTTAAAATGATTTTTGTTTACCCGATAAGGGGGTGGGGGTGGGGGGTAGGGGGAGAATTGTAAAAAATAATTTTAATATACATATTTTTTATGAGGGGATGGGGTAGGGGTAGTTGATGTGAGGTGGGTAACGTGGGGGTGTATGAAAAGTTAGGTGTGTGTGTGTGATGTGAGGTGGGTAAGCCCGATACCCTTTTATCTGTCGTCATCGTAAGCACGATACATTTTCTCGGTCGTCATCGTCATCGTAAGCCCGATACCCTTTTATCGACCGTCATCGTAAGCCCGAATCCTTTTATCGGCCGTCATCGTAAGCCCGAATCCTTTTATCGGCCGTCATCGTAAGCCCGAATCCTTTTCTTCGGCCGTCATCGTAAGCCCGAATCCTTTTATCGGCAGTCATCGTAAGCCCGAATCCTTTTATCGGCCGTCATCGTAAGCCCGAATCCCTTCTCGCCCATCATCGTAAGCCTGAATCCTTTTCTTCGGCCGTCATCGTAAGCCCAAATCCTTTTATCGGCCGTCATAATAAGCCCGAATCATTTTATCGGCCGTCGTCGTAAGCCTGATACCCTTTTATCGGCAGTCATCGTAAGCCCGAATACTTTTATCGGCCATCATCGTAAGACTGAATCCTTTTATCGGCCGTCATCGTAAGCCCGAATCCCTTCTCGGCCGTCATCGTAAGCCCAATCCTTTTCTTCGGCTGTCATCGTAAGCCCAAATCCTTTTATCGGCCGTCATCGTAAGCCCGAACCCTTTTCTTTGGCCGCCATCATAAGCCCATTTCCTCTCCCGAGGTTAAATTTTGGCCGTCATCATAAGCCCGTTTCCTCTACCGCAGTTAAATTTCGACCATCATCATAAGCCCGTTCTCTCTCCCGAGGTTAAATTATGGCTGTCATCGTAAGACCACCCCTTTTAACAAGAGTTCAATCATCTCTTACGTTCCTAACTGCTTTCGTTAGAACGTCAAACGTGTTCCTCCGTTCCTAACTGCTTTCGTTAGAACGTCAAACGTGTTCCTCCGTTCCTAACTGCTTTCGTTAGAACGTCAAACGTGTTCCTCCTTTCCTAACTGCTTTCGTTAGAAAGTCAAATATTTTCTTCTATTTCTATCTGCTTTCGTTAGAACGTCAAACATTTTCTTCCGTTTCTAACTGCTTTCGTTAGAACGTCAAACGTGTTCTTCTATTCCTAACTGCTTTCGGTAGAACGTTAAACCTTTTCTTCCATTTCTAACTTCTTTAGTTAGAACGTTAAACGTTTTCTTCCATTCCTAGCTTATTTCGTTAGAACTTTGGATGCCATTCCCCAGCAACATACCATCCTCTCCTGAGGTTAAATTCCATTTCTAACCGTGTCGTTAGAACTTCAATCCCTTCTTCGGATTTAGACCATGTTGTCATAACATCCGTTTAACACAACCATTCCTGTCATTCCGTTAGATCTCCAGCGTAAGATCTCATGACCTAAAGTTAGTCAGTTAAGTCTCTTATACTTAGCGAACAAGAACTACGATCGGCTTGATTCCCACTGCGGATACGTATGAATCCTTTCTTTAGGGTCCAGTCATTTGACCGTTCAGGTCACTTAGTAAGGCATCTCTCCTGATTGGGATCCTTATCTGTTTTGACGACCCCACTTCCCCCGTAAGTGACGTCGCTGAGAGGCTACTGTAAGTACCAAATTCGATTCGTAAAAATACATTAATTCGCACTTTCTAGATTAACAAGATTTTTCAGGACTGTCCGGATCATTCAAAATCAAAGTGTATTAAAAATACGTTAGAACACGTTAAAAATATTACTTTTCCAAAATACGCAATTTTCGAGACTGTTCCGACATTTATTCGGACAGTTAATTAAAAACTGTCAAAATCCGAACAAAGGACGAAACAATGATAACTTGTCACAAAAGTCTCCCCATGGGTCAAATCAAGGTCAAATCACGTCAGAGTGTAAAATGACCAAAATGCCCTCAGACTAAAGGATAGGCCGGTCGGCATGTTTTACATATCTGACAGCCCATAAAATAAATGACAGAAATACCCTCAAGTTGAAAGTTTGGTCGGCCGGCCTGTTTTGCATATTCTGACCTATAAATAGCATAAAATTTCGGTCATTCATTTTAACCCCATAACATTTTCACCCTCCAAATCAAAACACTCCCATTTTCTGTTCCAGCCAAGAATTTTCATCTGAAAGTCCAGGAAACTACCTCGATTTGCGTGCAAACCCCATATTTCCCAAATAAATCATAATCCAAACACTTTTCGTATCCAACTTACAAACCCTCATAGAGTAAAAAACAAAGTATTGGTAAACTCTAATTTTTTTTTATTTTTATTTTTTTTTTCAATCTAAACTTTTGTCTTTTTACTTTCTTTTTGTCATTCTGTTTACATTACCTTTCTTAAAATGTAAACGTTCTAGACAACTTGTCTGGGTCAAGAAGTGATCCCCTCTCTATTACTCTTCTCTTTCAAAAAGAGTAATTTAGAGTTAAAATGGGAGATCTTCACCTATCAATTGTCATTTTCATCTTATTTAAATAATGTCATTTACCGTCCGAATCATTTGATTCGTTGATCATTCTTTACCGTCCGAATCGTTTGATTCATTGATCATTATTTTTCAGAATCGTTTGATTCGTTGATCATTATTTACCGTCCGAATCGTTTGATTCGTTGATCATTCTTTACCGTCCAAATCGTTTGATTCGTTGATCGTTATTTACCGCCCAAATCGTTTGATTCGTTGAAATTGTCATTAATGTCATTTACTGTCCAAATCGTTCGATTTGTTAATCGTCATTTCATTACTGTTAATTACTATGAATGCTTTCATTTCAAAAGTCTATATTATTGTCATTTCCTCACTTATCAAAAATGCCCCTCATTTCAAAACTAGCTATACAAGCTCATTTTTTACTAATCTTCACACACACACACACACAATTTTCGACAAAAGGTAGAAAGACTCGTCAATACGAGGCGTTTCGGGTGAGAACAATTAATCTCTTCCCGTGGCATAATGTGACCTCCGGACCTAAAATCTCTTTTTTTAGCATTTTTCAATGTTTTGGCTCATAATAAAAAATGGTGTGGTGACTCTCTCTTTTCCTTTTGAAATTCATCCGTTCTGGCTTTCGTGATTTCAAAGCGAATCCGACGCGTTTGGGTGCCATTTCGGATCGGGGGTAATTTCAGTACCCTAAGAACTTTGTTAGGAACTTAAATTGTCGCAAATGGTTTCCAGAAAACAGGGTTTTGCTATTGATCGAATATATAAACTATCAGCAAAACCGTGTGATGGACAACTACACCATAATATTCTGTAAGTACATATGTATTACGCTTTTAACGTGCATACTTTGACTATATAATTATGCGTATTTGCATACATTACGTCTATTACACGAGATTTTAACTAATTTTGCTAATTAGAGTGAGAACTCTAAAAATAAATAATTTCGGGACGAATGAAATTTATTAAATTAAAGAGCTATTAATTTATCGATAAATTGATAATTACTAATATAAAAAGTTTTTTGCCGATTTGACATATTTCAGATTTCCATATAAACTAAATTCGTGGTAAATACATAATAATTAAGTTGAAAGAAATTGAAAGTTGATGATAACTTTAAAATCCTTGCACACATGAAGAATATCTATATTTGTTTTCTTGAAACAAACAGCTATAGAGTCATATATTCACAAAATTACAAAAGTTATTTTTTAAAATTATACAAAATATTAAATTTTGATTTTTGCGGGACCCAAAATTATAAAAGGGCTCCAGGAAAATTATTTTCTTATTATCTTATTGATTTTTGTAATTTTTTCAAATGGCCTAAGTTGGGATCGGACAAATTTATTAGTTTGGAGAGTTTATTAATTTATCGAGTATTATTTTAAAGAGTGTCTAATGTAGTTGTTTCTATTAATTGTTTGAGTATTTAAATATTAAATCTATTTCGTATAAATTTACAATATCAAGTAAATGATCAATTTAACAAAATTAATTATGATGTACTCCCTCTGTTCCACTCAAAATTAAAAAAAAAAATGATAAGGTTCAAAAATTATGGAAGAGTGAAAAGGTGATGTTTTGTGAGTGTATATAGCTGGATAAAGGTAGAAAATAGTTAGTGAATAATTGTTGTGAGTATGACATGTAGGACCCACAAAGAAAGAAGTAATGCTAGGCCCAATTGATAGGAAAACAGGCTAGAGGGGGGTGGATAGCTTAATTAAACTTCTTTTCTAAAACCTTTATAAAATATTCGAGTAACTTATCACTTGCAAAATCGATGGTAACCAGTTGCACAGCGGATACAATATTACTGGTTTATTCACACAAAAGTGATCGGTTAAGTAAAGAGGTTTCAAATGAAAGTAAGTTAAAATATCATGCAAATAATATTCCAATGAAAAAGACAAACAAGCAGTTAAAGGATTCAAAGATTATAACCTGTGATAGAGTTCAACCGGTTACAAGGACAAGAAATAATGAGAAAACAAACAAACAAGGGGACACGGTTATTTGGTGAGGTTCACAGTATTAAATAACTGCTACGTCCTCTACCAAGTTTGTTCGAAACTTGGATTTGTGAAATGGTGCACTATTAATGTCACTAGTCTATTACAAGTTGCAAGCTTTAATGTTTAAAGCTGCCTAAAGGAAAGTGATCACTAATGGATCGTGATACAAGATTTGACCAGGTGTTTCAAGAGATGTGTTCACAAGTTGAACTGATTTCTCTTGGGTGTGTAGTGTGATCAATCAATGTATTCCAGACATAGTCTTGTTGGGGAACACTTACAACAAGTAATTGAGTGTGCACAGTATATGTCCTAACAGATAATCCAGTGAATATAAGGACTGATTGCTTTGAACTTCAATGCTTGAACACTTGCAGTTCTTGACAATCTCACTCTCAAAGTCTTTAATGCACCAACCCTATTCAATAATCTAAGGAAGGTATTTATAGTGACTCCATAGAAGAGTTGTTGTCTTTGAAGGGGTTGAAGGGATGACTTAATTGGTCTGACAAGCATTTAATGAGAATATCTTCTGCATTTCATACTTGAGATTTGAAGGATAATTACCATCTTTGAATTTTTCACTGGATGAAGAAGTTTTTGTGAGTACTGGTAACTTGAACATTCCTCAAAGTAGTTACTGGCAAGGCCGCAGTAAAGTCTTCATAGCAACTGTTCTACCAACTTTAGCTAAGTTGTGGGCAAAGTAGGTGAGAACAATAAATGCTTCAACTGATAGGAAGCTTGTTGAAGAAGCTTGACTAATTGTTGCAACTGATAGGATCATAACCGGTTGACTGTCCCAACCGGTGGAGGAGATAGTCGGCTAAGGAGCATGACCGGTTGAATGAGTCAACCGGTTGAGGTTTTGACATTTGAACAAGTAACCCATATCACTTTGAAAAATCTTCTAGGTCTTCAAGTCTACACTATTTAAGAAAATACAACAATAAAAACACTGGCACTAGCACTAAGGGATCCTAAGGTACATAGAAAAATCTAATTGGTCTAGTTAAAATTAGGGGTCCTAAATAATGCTTATAATGATTGGGATTAAGCAATTCTTAAGCTACACATATATTTGACTAACAAGTAATTTGAACTTTCGGGTGGGACACCCTTTTGGAAAATTTTGAATTTTCAAATGGGACGGAGGGAGTAATGGATAAATATTTCGCGGCGCAACATGTTATGAAGATTTATGTAAGGTTGATGGGGTTCAATATGGATCTTATCGTGAAACATGTTAAGCATTGAGATTATTGAATGATGATAAAGAGTATATAGACAGAATAATTGAGGCGAGTTTTTTGGCTACTAGAAACTCTTTAAGTACAATGTTTGCCACTCTTTTGGTTTCTGCATCAATAAGCCGTCCTAATGTTGTTTGGGACGCATGTTGGTCTTGTTTGTCGGATGGTATTCTACATAAACGTCGGACTTTATTGAACCATTCACATAAGCTACTCTGAATATTAAAATCCGTATCATATATTTTCAAAGGTGTAAATAGTGCACAATAATAACGTAATTCATATTTCTACTAATTTAAAAAATTTCATGTAGATTTGCAGCTGATGAATTCTCAAGTAAAGAGTTTTACTCTAGCCGAGATATAGAAAATTCTTCACATTCACGAAAGAAGTTTAAAAGAGTTCTCTTCATTATCATATCCTGGTGAATTTTTTTTATAAGAACACGTGTAAAAGTCTAATATTTGACGAGTTGAATTATAATCGGGAAAGTTTAAGTGAGGAACACGAGTTACTGATTTCGAAATTAAATTCGGAGCAACGTGTTGCGTATGAGCAAATTTTAGATGCGGCTACATCTGAAGTTGGTAAACTTTTCTTCGTATACGGCTATGGCGGGACTGAGAAAACTTATGTATGGCTAACTATTTTTGCTGCTCTTCATTCGAATGGTGATATAGTTTTAAACGTTGAATTTAGTGGTATTGCATCCTTTTTGTTTCCCGGAGGACGAACTGCTCATTTTAGGTTCTAAATTCCATTTATCATCAATGAAGATTCTGTCTTTAATATGAAGCAAGGAATTCCATTGGAAAAATTGATTTTGAAATTCAAGCTAATTATTTGTGATGAAGCTCCAATGATGCATCGACACTGTTTTGAAGCGTTGGATAGAATTATGAGAGATATATTGAAAATTCAAGGTGGAAGAAGACATGAACTTGCTTTCGGCAGAAAGACGGTTGTATTTGGAGGAGATTTTTGACATATCCTACAAGTCTTCCACAAGGCAGTCGTCAAGATATCATGCACGCGACAATCAATTTTTCTTATTTATGGTCTCATTGCTTTTCGCGATGACATATGAGGATTCATGTCAGCCGACCCTAAATTATTATGGGACTAAGACTTTGTTGTTGTATTTGTTGTGGTCTCATTGCATCGTACTGAGATTAACTCGAATTATGAGGTACAGAGTAACGATTCGACTACAACTTCTGAAGAGCTCAGGGAATATACTAAATGGATAGCCAGAATTGGGGATGGAAAGGGTAATGAACCTAATAATAGTGTGGTGACAGTTGAAATTCCGGAGAAGTATCTGCTTGAATCATTGAATGATCTGATTGTGGATATGGTACGTGAAGTATATCCAGAAGTTCAATGTTGTGATTTGCAGAAATATTATTTTGAGGGAAGAGCTATTTTGGCCCCCGTCGTTGGATGTTGTTGATTCAGTAAATGATTACATGGTGCCCATTAATCAAAATGACGAAAGAATGTACTTGAGTTCTGCTTTGCCTAGCCGTTCATATCATGATTTCATGAATGATATCCACACACCAGAGTTTTTAAACGGTGTTTGCTCATCTGGTCTTCCTAAACATGCATTGTGTTTAGGGGTTCCTGTCATGTTGCTTCGTAATATTGATTTGTCCCTTGTTTTATATAATGACACCAGGTTGATTATTACGCGGTTGGGAAATCATCTGCTGGAAGGTGAAGTTTTATCAAACAAGCACAATTGAAGTAGAGTTTTAATTCCAAGAATGACATTAACTCCACCTGCTTCCAGATTTCCTTTCAAGTTTGAACGTCGTCAATTTCCAATTATTGTATCATATGCAATGTCAATCAATAAGAGTCAGGTTCAATCTATATCAACAGTTAGGTTGTTTTTTAAGAAACCAGTCTTCAGTCATGGGCAACTTTATGTGGCGTTATTTTGAGGGAATATCTATTTTGGCCTCGACATTGGATGATGTTGATTCAGTAGATGATTACATGGTGCCCATTAATCAAAACGACGAAAGAATGTACTTGATTTCTGATTTTCCTAGCCGTTCGATCAATCTCATGATTTCATGAATGATATCCACACACCAGAGTTTTTAAACAGTGTTTCCTCATCTGGTATTCCCAAACATGCATTGTGTTTAATGGTTCGGGTTCATGTCATGCTGCTTCGTAATATTGATCCGTCCATTGATTTATGTAAGGGCACCATGTTAATTATTACGAGGTTAGAAAATCATGTGCTGGAGGGTGAAGTTTTATCAAATATTGAGGCTAATGTCTCTACAAGTACTCTACGAATGTTGTGTTCAAGGAAGTGTTTCAAAAATGTTAACACTTTTGTCGTCTGATTTACCATTTCATCCTCTCAGACATAGTCTAATTTAATACTCCGACTATAAAACTTTATATGCTTTAACCAAAAAATACAAAAACCCTAAATTAAAGTGATTTTAAAATTCTGATACATGGATTATGAGACTTTAATTTGTCCATCTCAGAACATCATTACCTTATAACAACAATTGTGACAATATTTATCAAAATTTTGAAGAAATCAATTTCCTTCCTATCTTATTTTATCTAAATTAAGACCAATAAAATCTCTTCTTGAATTTATCAATGTGCACACACAAGAGAAACATGCTACTTTGTGCGAGTGTAACATTTCTTTTGAGCCCAAAAAAAAAACAACAATAAATTTGAAAACAAACTCAGTTGACAACCGTTTGATTGAATATTGTAATTGTAGGCCACACTACTTATTAATTATATATATCCAATCAAACAATGTGTAACGACCCGAGCCTGAAGCCCGACCGCTACGTAGGCACCACTTACTGAACCACTAAGCACCTCCTCAATTGGGTTAACCACAACCCATCACATGTCTCCAAAAGTCCAATGGATGATTTGATGCTTAGTAGTAGTATATGAGCCTTATATATAGCACAATCAATGCCCACATATTTTCGATGTGGGTGTAATATCACACAATGTCAACTTAACTTAGTTTGTATCCAAAATTTTATGATCTTTTTGTTGCTCATAACATTAATCTTTTTTTTATTTGTTTTAGGGAATGAGAGGTAAGTGTGACGTTTAACAATTTTACTAAATCGGTAAGGGACTTTAGTGGGATATTGATTAGTTTTTATATATATATATAAACTAAAGGATTGACCTTAACTTTACTCCCTCTATTTCTAAATGAATGTTCAATTTCAACAAATTTTTGTCTAAAAATAATTTTTTTTTTTTGTAATATAGATTGTTCTAAAAAAATTGCCAATTTTTTTTCGCTATTCATTTTATTATCGTAAAACTAAATGTTTACGAAGTGTGGATAACACAAAAAATTTATGAATCTTTGCAAATAAAAAAATGTATAAAAATCATATATTTTCATAATAACTTTTAGAATGAAATTTGAACATTCGAACGGAGGGATTAAGAAATAAAAATTATTTTAGGGAGATGGGGGAATAAAATCAATTTCTTATATGTAGTTAAGTATATCACCTTTACCTTTAGTCTAAGAGAACTTATTCACACCCGCACAATTATTGAATATCCTCATAATACTAAGTCCACCAAAAAAATTAAACACTCAGCATCAAGCACACCACCAATATTCCTGTTTTACCCTTTTAAACCTTTAAATAAACATCCACCTAAATTAAGAAAACACACCCACGCACATTCATTCAACGCTTAAGAAAAAGAAAAAAAACGACAAGAGCGCAGAGAGAGGAATAGAGAGAAAGAAAAACGCTCAGAGAGAAAGAAGATTTAAAAAAATCAATTATCTTACATTGCATAAAGTTCGACAATGGTTGAACAACAATGTTTGGTCAGTGTTGTATGAACAACCTTTGTATGTTCAATAGTCTTTGGCCGGACTATGTGAATATGTTCGGTCGACAGTCACCAAACATTGCAAATATGTTTGACCACTACTAACAACCGTAGTTACGAGGATTTGTTAAAAAGTTTTAAAAAAACATTGTAAAAATGATTAGAGTGTTCAAAATACTTATATTTACACCTATTTCATCCATGCTTGATCTTTCAACACATTATAGCAAAGTTGAAGAGAGAATTTTTCAAGAATTTTGTTAGCTTGATAGGAGTGAGGGAGTGTTTTTTTTTTAATCGGCAATGGAGGTAGGAGGGAAGGTAATAAAGGTAAGTATGTAGGGTTTAAGGGAGGTGAAAATTTAATGAGGGATATGAAAATTTAATAGGTAGATGGAAATGGGTTTCAGTGTTGCGGCCGGTGTATTTAATAGATATGTAAATAATATTGAAAATATTCAATTACTGATGTACAACATTGGATGTATAACACTAAATGATAGTATAGTATTTCAATTGATGACATTTTTATAAAAATTGGATTACAGATGTATTTCCTCCATCCCACATGACTTAGAACAATTTGTCATTTTGGGCATTCTATTCAAGTTCGGACATTTCAAAATGACAAATTTATATTATTTTTATATTTAATGAAATTCACTTGTTATATTCACAACAACAATCCCCTTACTATTATCCCAGTTATTCTCTTTCATATTTTACTTTTCATACTCAAAATGTCTAGAAAATCCTAAGTATAGTGAAAGGTAGTATTCAGTAATTGTTAAAAAATAAATTAATTTAATTATGAGTAAAAAAAAATTTGACCGTGGGAGGGGAGTTGGTGGTTGGTGGGTGGGTGGGGGTGGTGATGGTTGTTAAAAAATGATTTCAATATGAATAAAAAAATTGCTTGGGAGTGGGGGAGTTGTTAAAATATAATTTTAAAATGAATAAAAAATATTTTTTGACCTTGAGGTGGTGGTGTGAGTGCGGAGTTGTTAAAAATAAATTTAAAATGATTTTTGTTTACCCGACTAGGGGGTGGGGGTGGGGGGTAGGGGGAGAATTGTAAAAAATAATTTTAATATAATTATTTTTTTATGAGGGGATGGGGTAGGGGTAGTTGATGTGAGGTGGGTAACGTGGGGGTGTATGAAAAGTTAGGTGTGTGTGTGTGTGTGCGTGAGGGTGTTGACATTTTCTGAAAAATGTTTTACTTAGGAAAAATTTGCAAGTCATTTTACTTAGAAAAGTGGGGAAAACATTTTTCAAAAAATATTTTCTCCATTTTCCCATGCTTATCAAACACCAAAAATGAGAAAAACGTTTTTCGAAAAACATTTTACGCCGAACAAACGGAGCCTAAACTTCTCTGTTTATCACGGACAAAAGAGGACGCAAAACGGCCTTGGCGGGATTCTGACCTTCATCTCCCCCACCCCAACCAACAATGTCCTCAATCGCTCCTCTTCGCCAATAGCTATACCCCAGCTTATACCTTCCTATTCTTCCTCCCCTCTCACATAAGCCCTTCTTAAACCCTAATTTCTCCATCCCCAAATCTTACACCCTCTCCTTCATTTCCCTCACTCGACCTCCGCCACCTCCGGCGGCATTGTCTCTTCGATTTTTTCCCCTACTCCACCTCTTCCCTCCCAAAAAAACACCACATTGCCTCCCGTAAATCTGGCAGTGTCGTCGATATTCCTCTCCCTCAGTCCTCTTCCCGGCGTTATCCTACCCTTACAGATATTTGAATTCATTACAACATGATTACATGATGTTGCACATAGGGCTGTTCATAGCGTTTCGTAGGTCCGGGGCAAAACTAAATAATGGACCCTAATGACTTTATATAGCTACACACATATATCTATATACCATTAAAAATAGTATTACAGTATAATACATTAATGTATATATGTTCAATAGTTGTTCAAACTTTTATAACTTTATTCTATTTTTATTATTCGTTATATTTTTCTCACTTTAATCAATGAGAAAAAAATTAAACTAACATTTACAAATAGAATACGTGTGTAAATTAAATATGAAAATATTTATAATTGATATGGTAATGTTATAGATAAAAAATACAATGGAATTTTAGAAAAATTACTTTATGTCTTCAAATTTGAAACATATTTACCGATTACGCAAGACGAAATTAAAAAGAAGTACTATAACCATATGAAAACAATAAATATGAAGTAGAGATTATGTATGACAAATTTATTTATTTAATTTGATCCGGTGAAAGGGAAATTGAGAGAGATTATGTAAAACTAAACTTGTAATTTATAAATTTATAGATAAATATAATCCAAAATCTTACAAAAAACGCGTTTTTCCTTAATCTTAGAAAAAATGTGTTTTGATTCCCCCGCTAGTGCCTGTGTTATATTAACAAAGTGTCAGTTTAAAGAGTACGTACCAGTGCATATATTATTAAGTGACACTGTAAAAAAGTGTCAGTGCATATATTATTAATTGTCAGTGTTAGTGTAAAAAAGTGTTAGTGTTAGTGTAACAAAGTGCAGTGTCAGGCAGTGTAAAGAGTGTCGGTGCATGTATTATTAAGTGTCATTGTAAAAAAGTGTTAGTGTTAGTGTTAAAAAGTGTCCGTGTTAGTGTAAACAAGTGCCAGTGTGTGAAGAGTGCAAGTGCATGTATTATTAAGTGTCAGCAGTGTAGAGTAAAAAAATGCGAGTGTTAGTATAAAAAGTGCCAGTGTGAAGAGTGCCAATGAATGTATTATTAAGTTCCAGTTTAAAAATGGTTTTTCCTTAATTTTAGAAAAAAACGCATTTTTTATAAGACCAACTCTAAATATAAATATAAATTCATTGGATTGTAGATAACAACAAATGCAAGATTATAAGACCATAAAATAATCTATAAAAAGAAAAAATCTATAAATAGATAAAAAAATTATGATTTTCTATGATTTGATTCTATGAGTTATATATAAATAAAATTATGATTCAAATTAAATATATTAGATCTTAAGATTTTGAACCTTATAAACATACTCCCCCGTCGTCCCATAATAAATGTTACTTCTTTCTCTTTTGGATTTCTCATAACAAATGTTATAATTTAAAAATGAAAACTTGCTAGTCATTATTTATTCAATGAGACTTAACTCTCACACTCACAACAAAAATCCAATTAGTATTTACGACCCAACTTATATTTACTACTTTACTTTTCATACTTACAACACATACTCCACTATTTACTACTCCACTATTATATAGTATGTCATGAGACAGAGAGAGTAAATATTATACATA
Source organism: Adenophora triphylla var. japonica (assembly GCA_022495995.1). Taxonomy (NCBI): domain Eukaryota; kingdom Viridiplantae; phylum Streptophyta; class Magnoliopsida; order Asterales; family Campanulaceae; genus Adenophora; species Adenophora triphylla. Next base: position 131,943 of record JAFEMH010002899.1, read on the forward strand.
TAGAATAACACGAATACTTAAAATTTAATCTTATAGTTTATAGATAAAATACAAATAAAAATAAATTTATTAAGAAATTTTTTTGAAAGTGGGTAGAAGATTAGTGGAAAAAGAATGTAAAAGTTAAATATGGGTAGAGAATAGTAGTTAATGATTGTTTTTTTTTAAGTGGGTAGAAAATTAAAGGAGAGAGAATGTAAAAGTTAAATATGGAGTAGAGAATAGTAGTTAATGATTGTTTTTTTTGTAAATAAGTTAACTTTATAAGGGTATAATGAATGGTTTTTTTGTAAATATATTAAATCATAAGTGTATAAATATATTAAAAACTTGCCATTTTTTTTAACATATTTACAAAAAAACCAATCATTAACTTACTATTCCTCTCACTCATTCTCTCTTCTATTAAATGTTTTTAACTTTTATATTCTTTCTCATCTAATCTTCTACCCACTTTCAATTCTTTACTCATTTTAAAAAAAAATCTTAAAAAGCGTGCAAAGATGCCAGAACTCAATTGAAATGAGACGGAGGGAGTAGTTAATTTGAATTCATCGACTCACCATATTGGTCAACATAAGCATGCTGCATTACGCGTAGACTTTTAACAGTTTAATAGTAGTGGACGACTTATAGAACCAATCGCGATACTACCAACTCTCTCTGTTCATGATTGTGAAAGTAATACTATTATATCGGATTTCATTGCATCTTAGTTAGAGAGATATGATGTACCCTCAATTCAAACTCTTTGTTTCTTAAATCTCTAATACATCCCATCCCAATATTGCTTTTTTGATTCAATGGTTATTTTGAGTGACTATGAGAAAAGCTGCAATCTACATTATGACGATCGATATGATGTTTTTTTGAGTTTCAGAGGTTCAGACACCCGCTATGGTTTCACTGATCACCTCTACGATCATTTGAAGAGAGCTGGGATCTCTACTTTTAGAGACGACGATGAACTGGAAAGAGGAGAAAGTCTCAAACAACAACTTGAGAAGGCAATCAAAGACTCATCTGTATTGATTATTGTCTTTTCTGAGAAGTACGCGTCTTCCAGTTGGTGCCTTGATGAATTAGTGAGGATTCTTGAACAACAAAAGATACAAGGTGATCATAAGGTTTTACCCATCTTCTACCGGGTGGATGCATCTGATGTCAGATACCAAAGGGGAAGCTACAAAGAAGCTTTGAATCGACACATAGAGAAAGGTTATGTTGGGCTGGACAAGATCAATATGTGGAAGGCAGCTCTTACTGAAGCTTCTGGCCTGAGTGGATTTACCTTGGACAGTGACAAGGGCGGGTATGTTTGTTTCCTTCTTCAGTAGCTTCATTTCCCGATATATATAAATTGGTACAGCATGCTTTTAACCAGATCAACCAAGTTGTGGATCTGATAGTTGTAATTCATTTAATCCACTAATTGGTATCAATTTCAAGTACTTACACAACAACTATCTAAGAAGTCCTGCTTCAGAGAGACAGTATCTTGAGGATTAGTCTCAGGTCTAGTTTAAAGCTCAAAACCTATGGATATAATTGTTGTGAAAATCACGCCCACGCAGCAGAAAACGGATCGAGCTAGGAGGAATAATAAGATGTAACACACACGAAAAATAAATCACACACAAAGGAACACACAAGAATTGTTAACCCGGTTCGTTGCAACAACAACTACGTCCGGGGGCGCTACCAAGCCAAAAATATTCACTATAATATTTTCCGATGTTACAATTTGTCTCTAGGCTATCACATGTATTTATAGGGAACAATAAATCAAATCCTAGTAATAAAAGGATTCCTACTCAAGAAAGTAATCTTCTTTCTTCACAAGTCCTTCCAAATATTACTACCAAAAGGAATCACCAATGCAAGAGGAGATCTAATCAAAATAGGAAACAAATGCTGCCGCGAAGAATCCTCCTTGATCTCACCAACTCCTCCGACCGCGGTTCAAATTCCTTTATCCATGGTTTTGACTCCACATCCCAACAATCTCCCACCTGGAGACAAACCATCCATGATACCTCTCTTGAAACAAATTTCAGTGGCCAGCTATTGCGTTGGTAGCGCCCGGCCTCTTGTCTAGTTATCCAAGTGAGTTGAAGCTGAGCTACGCTTCAACATAACTGTCGGTTCTACCATGCTCCGAGTCTTCATTCCGAATGATCCTCCCTGCACATCCCCGCTCACTTGCTTGCTAACTATCGATCCTGAACAGCGCGAATCCACGTGCCCCACACAATCACAAGCTTGGAACCTTTGTGTGTTCTTTGCAACCCATCGCATCACCGTTCTAGATCCCGCTCCCATGTTGACCAAATTGGTTCCACGTCGGCCGACTTCATTACCCAATTTTCTATCAACATACCGTTTAGTGAAATTTCTCCCACCATGGCGATCTCGGCCACCACCATTCATCATTGGGATGCGCCTTCGTTTCCCCCAACGATTCATGTTGCATGTGGTATACAACATATTTTCCACGCCGCCACGAGCCACCAAGCTAGCTCCGCGGTTTACCTTCCATGTCCCACAACCGAATGTCACCACACAACCCTCCTTATCAAGTTGCCTTATGGAAATCAAGTTCCTCTTCAAATCCGGAATATGTCGCACATCACGTAGCCGTAAAACAGTCCCATCCGTTGCTTTGACCCGAACAACCCCTTTTCCAATGACCTTGACAGGATGATCGTTTCCCAAGCGAACAACCCCAAAATCACCCGGAACATACTGCTCCATTCTTTCTGCACTGGTGCATGAATGAAACGTCGAGCCCGAATCCAAAACCCACGAATCAGTTGAACTGCTCCCACCCAAGATTAATACATCCGCTATCTCCTCCGCAACATTCAATTCCTTCGCTCTGCCTGACCGCTTCGGACAACTTCTCCTAAAGTGCCCCTTCTCCCCACAATCGTAGCAAGTAATCACCTTCTTGCCACCCTTACTCTTTTCACCGACACTTAGTGCTAGCCCCGATGTCCCACTCTTGCTCTTCCTACGAATTTCTTCGCCAAGAATCACATCAACGACATCCGCAAACTTCAGCTTCACTTTTCCTGTTGAAACGTTAACTGCTATCGCAGTCGTATCCCAACTTTCCGGCAAAGAAGAAAGTAAAATCAATGCTAGTACCTCATCATCAAGAGTAACAGCCACGGAAGACAGTTGGGTCGCAGTAGATTTGAATTCACTTATATGCTTTGTGGCCGACATGCCCTCCACCATCCTTACGTTCAACAGCTTCCTCATTAGATGAGCTTTATTTGCCGCCGATGGTGCCTCGTACATGCTCGCCAACATCTGTAACATCTCCATGGTAGTCTTCGCCTCCAAAACATTCTTCGCGACATCCTTGGTCAACGTTTGCCTAACAAGCCCTAACGCTTTCCGATCCAAGATTTCGAATTTTGCTTCCTCTATGTCATCCGACTTTTCTTTTAATGGTAGATACAAATCCTTGTTCCATAGAACGTCTTCGATCTGTGTCTTCCAAAAATTGAAATCCGTCCCATCAAACTTTTCGATCAACACCTTATTACCATCCTCCAAAGCTCCCAAGAAATCCATAGCAAAAGACACCCCAAGCAATGATTCGACAAAACCAAGAGCTCTGATACCGGTTGTTGTGAAAATCACGCCCACGCAATGAAAACGGACCGAGCTAGGAGGAATAATAAGATGTAACACACACGAAAAATAAATCACACACAAAGGAACACACAAGAATTGTTAACCCGGTTCGTTGCAACAACAACTACGTCCGGGGGCGCTACCAAGCCAAAAATATTCACTATAATATTTTCCGATGTTACAATTTGTCTCTAGGCTATCACATGTATTTATAGGGAACAATAAATCAAATCCTAGTAATAAAAGGATTCCTACTCAAGAAAGTAATCTTCTTTCTTCACAAGTCCTTCCAAATATTACTACCAAAAGGAATCACCAATGCAAGAGGAGATCTAATCAAAATAGGAAACAAATCTGCTGCAGAAGAATCCTCCTTGATCTCACCAACTCCTCCGACCGCGGTTCAAATTCCTTTATCCATGGTTTTGACTCCACATCCCAACAATAATTTGAGGAAACAAATTTATAGGCATTTTTTTAATTTTAATTTTCTGTATATACTATTTTAACTCTACATGAATTGTGCCAATTGAGAGTTAATTTGTGTGAATTTATATGAAGTATTAAAGCAATTTTTTAAATTGGGTTTGTTGCACTTTTCAGGCCCGAAACAGAATTCATTCGTAGAATTGTGTGTGAGGTTGAAAACAGTCTACCGAACCGCAAGACTTTAGATGTCCCCGAAGTCTTAGTTGGAATGAATTATCGAGCCATTGGGATTGACTTATGGTTGAAAGATAGATCCTCGGACAATAATGTGCTCATCATTTGTGGGATTGGTGGAATAGGGAAGACAACTATTGCCAAATATTTTTTTAATGAATATTTTCGAGATTTTGAAGGTAGTTGTTTCCTTGCAAGGATTGCAACGAGATGGAATCAAATCGGGGTTGGGGTTTGTCGTTTACAAAGTGAACTTCTTTCAATCATTCTAAATAAAAGGGAAGAAGTGAGAACTTATAACTGCGATGAGGGCACCGAAAAGATAAAGAGAGCTATATGCAATAGAAAGGTCCTTCTTGTCCTCGATGATGTTAGTGAAACAGAGCAGTTGGAGGCACTTCTTGGACAACCACAGAGGCTATGTCCCGGAAGTAAAATCCTAGTAACTACTAGGAACATGTCGTTGAAGAAAGATTTCACCATTCCCCCTAAGGTCCATAATGTTGAATGTTTAAAAGACGAGGACTCTCTGAAGCTCTTTAGTTGTCATGCTTTTCGACAACTTCTTCCCCTAGAAGAATACACGCAGATAACAAAAGAGATACTCTTGCGCTGTGGACGCCTTCCCTTGGCTCTTGTAATTTTGGGTTCTTCTCTACGCAAAAAGTTGGATATAGTATTTTGGAAAAAGCAATTGCAAAAATGGGATGAAATTGGGAACCCTGATGTCCACAAGGTCATGCAGATAAGCTATGATTCTTTGGAAGATGAGACGGTAAAAAATCTGTTCTTGCATGTTGCTTGTTTTTTTGTGGGAGAAGAAGAAGATTATGTGGTAAAAATATTAGACCACTGCGGTCTGCATGCTACAGTGGGAATCCAAAACCTGATTGATAGATGTCTGATAACAACATATGACAATAAGTTGATGATGCATCAGGTGATTCAAGATATGGGGCGAGAAATAGTCAGACAAGAATGTCCCAATGAGCCTGGAAGAAGGAGTAGATTGTGGTTTCATGAGGATTCGTTTATTGTACTGAAAGATGATAAGGTATGGAAAACAATCTATTGTTACGTGTCTAAACTTTGTGCTGATGCGTCCTTTGCAAGTCATTTGAAAATGATTTATGATTTCTTTCTATGTTCTTAATTTAGGGTAGTGAAGTTGTTCAAGGCCTCATTCTTGATGGGCAGAAGATTATTAAAGCGGAGTCTGACAGACCAAGCTTTCCTGCTGCTGATGCAAATCCACACTTAATCACGAGATTGCTTGACTATGTGAATAAGAAAAAAGAAGAGGTCCTTGACAGATATCTACCTTCTAAGAAAGGAGAAATGAGAATAGATTCATTTGCAAAGATGGTAAATCTAAAACTTCTGAAGCTCAATTATGTACATCTCACTGGACGCTGTAATAAATTCCCGGAGGAATTGAGATGGATAATTTGGCATGGATGTCCTCTTGAATATGTACCCATGGAGTTGCCCCTGAAGAACCTTGTTGCTTTTGACTTGCAACACAGCCTATTAAAACAAGTTTGGAAAGGTTACATGGTATGCCATTTGGTTACATTTTTTATACTTAAGGTGTCACAATGACAAGCCACTTTTAACATTCTTCTACTGCTTTCTTTTCCCACAGGAACTTAAATCGCTGAAGTTCCTTAATCTGAGTTACTCACTGGAACTTTGCCGAACCCCTGACTTTAGAGGACTCTTGCAGCTTGAGAGATTGATCCTCAGAGGTTGCTCTAATTTAGTTAAGGTGTGCGAAACTATTGGAATACTGAAGGGACTCCTGCTGCTAGATTTTAGAGATTGCAAGAGTCTGAGAGATCTTCCTGATTTACCAGAATCTCTTTTAACACTGGATCTGTCAGGTTGTTCGCATCTTGGTGAGTTTCCAATTGAGCAGCGAAATGTAAAGCCTTCTGATGGGTATAGAGTAGTGAACTTTGCATCACCAAATATCTCTACAGGACCGCTCAAGTTCCTCGCCGGCCATTTACCTCGCCTTGTAGAGTTAAGTCTTGAAGGCTGCAATCTGTCAGATGAAAGTTTTCCGAGGTATTTTAGAGGGCTATCCTCATTGGAGGGGCTGCATCTAAGTGGAAACTTGATTACCAGACTACCCGATTGTGTCAGAAATCTATCAAATTCTAGGCTTTCGCTACTCGATGTTAGTAATTGTCCACAGCTCCAATCAGTTATACATCCGCCAAGCACTGTAATCGACTTGTATCTCGAGAAAAAAAAACAACGGGAGTGTAAAGATTTTCTTCTGATAATTGATTTTGAGAATACAAAACATATTGAAAATGAAGGTTGTTTCAAGTTGGTAAATTCAGGGATTGTTGAGAGAAAAGTAATAAAGAACCTGGGTTTAGAATCAGTGCCGATAGGCTGCATGGGCAAGGTTCTCTCTCTCTCTCTCTCTCTCTCTCTCTCTCTGACACATACATGCAATATAAGCCACACAGAGAAACAATTGGTAATGAATTTGGTATATTAATTACAAATAAATGAATGATTTGTTATGGTGCAACTGTGCAGGTACTTTATCAGTTTGGTATATTCAGCACCTATGTCAAAAATACAACAAGGGTTCCCGGTTGCTTCAAAGCCTACTACACCGATGGAGAAGATGACTCAACAGGTTGCATCAAAGTTCCTTTTGGGGAAACGGGTAGAACAAAATTACAGTATACCATTCCTTCTTCTTCTGTTGCTAGGAAAATTCTAGGCTTGAATATTTGTTTGATCAGAAGACCAGATCCAAGACGTAATCCTTTTGGTTTGATTGATGTTACCGTTTGCAATAAGACAAAGGATTTGGCGTGGACCTGCTACTATGCGGATGGGATTGTCTGGTTATCACGGACATTAGAAGAACACATGTGGGTAAGCACGTGGAAGTGTGAGGATCTGTGGGAGGCTGGTGATCAAATTCAAGTATCCTTCAATAATTTTGATCCCTTTTGGTGTTTGCGTGGAAAGTTGAAGGTGAAAGAGTGTGGAATAAGGATTGTCTATGAAGAAGAAGAAGAAAAAGATTTAAGCAAAAGCGGTCTTCTTTGGAGTGATGAAATGAATGTTTCCTTCTCCAATTATCGTACCCCCGGTACCCATTATTTTCTCGTTGGCGGCCTGCTTTCTCCTAATATTATTAGTTATTCTATTAGCATTAAAGAAGAAACGGATGGACGTGCAGGTATGTTCTCTTTTCATTTTTCGTGAACAAACTAAAAATTACTCTCTCCGTCCCAATATGAATGTCCAAAATAGTAAGAAAGAAAGCTTCCTTCCTCTCTTTGTAGTTGGATTTGGATAGAGGAAGAAGCCTAAGTACATTAAACATTAAGAGTCCAACAACACCAGTTGACCATTAATTGTGTGAAGCTTCTAAAGCTTTTGCCTATTAATTGGGTTAGAGCATATAATTGTTTGCATTCTCTAAAAAGCTTTTCTCCTACTCAATGTTTATGCAGTACAATTTGTGGACTGGTGGGGTCTCAACATCAACTGGCGTTCCAAAGGACAACGACTGATGTATACTCAAGTAGCAGAGGTCGGAGGTGGGGGGGACGGGGGACAAAATCGTTAAAGTAAAATAAAATTCTCACAAAAGTTTATTTGACAATATTTGATTGGTGTTTAAATCATTTAGTTCTTGGGCCCACTGAATATACATTCAATTAAATACTGCATACTAGTATTATTTTCTTAACATGTTTTTACGACTACTAGTTTGTTTCCTTAGCATTGCTCATTTTCAAATTACTCCCTCCGTCCCTAAATGTTTGTCCCATTTGACTTTTCAAACATTTTAATTTAGTGATTTTGAAGCTTTAATTTTGGTTATCTTTACGAACGCTTTGAAAATTATTGATAATATACACCGCCGTTATGTAATACTCCGTCCCTAAATGTTACAAGTTTTGAAAATTTAGTGATTTTGAAGCTTTAATTTTGAAAATGAGACTAACTTTTTGGGACAAAGGAAAAGGGGAAATGGGACAAACATTTAGGGACGGAGGGAGTACCATTTAATTACACTGCAATTTGTGGATAGTTTTGTAACAGACTAGGTTCTTTAGTCGAGTGTAGTCCTAGTGTACTAATACTGCGCCCTATGATGATATTCGGACTCTTTGGTTTATCCCGCCGAACCCTCTTCAACAATACTAAATATGAGTGTTCGACATAGGTACGGTGGGGTAAACTAAAGAGTACTAGCATCACAGGCCGCGTCACTTGATTTGGCGGTTTTAGTTTCCTCTTTACTCAAAAATTCAAATATTGTCGTTTGGAAAAAGCAATTGCGAAAATGGGATGTAATTGTGATGTGCAGATAAGCTATGTTCCTTTTGAATAATAGATTTGGGTATAAAAAACCACCATTGTTTGTAGTACGATAGTAAAAATGAAAAAAAAAAAAAGTTCTTAACGAAATGAAAGTGACAAGCTAGGCCCAAAATACAAAGCCTAATTATTCAGGCGTTATCATAGATTAGTCGACCTAGATCATTGTCCGACCTTCCTCGGTCCCGACCTAGCTTGGTCTGACATACGATCCATATCTTATACGAGTATCATCCGACTATATCAAACAGTCAGGTCGACCTAGACCTACGCAGACGACCTCGACCAACCAGGCGTATATCAAACAGTCAGGTCGACGTAGACCCACGCAGGCGACCTCGACCTACCAGGCGTATGTCGACCTACAGAGTCATATCACGCCTGCAACTCTTTCCATAATAGAATTCCTACAAATCAGGAGTTATTTACGGGCATGATTGTTTCCACAATTTAATCCACGATTCTAGGAATTTCATGCAATTCTACTACAATTATATCTCTCATCCTCATCCTATATAAGGAGTAATCTCACCCCAAAAAGGTATACACATTCTCTCTACTCAAAATATAACATGCCTCCCTCTCGGTTTATATCATCTCTCCGTACACAGATGCTTATTCTCACACCGGAGGGTTTGCGCGGGGTAACTCTCCGCGCCCTAACGGTGTCTGTTTTGCAGATCGTCCGTTCGTTCGTCCAGGAATCCAACGCCGCGTTCCCGACTGATTAGGTGCCCCCGGTATCACCCGTTTTATGCATCATCAGATTGGTTCCATTGCCGAAAACGAAAACATGGCGAACAAAGGACCATGACAGTGGAAAAATCAATCAGATCTGCTGCACTTATAATTCTTTGGCGTAAGACCAGATCTACCGTGGAAGACATGTTCCAGTAAATGAACCGCAAATAAAAATCCCCTCTTGCACCAAAACTCAACGGGCGGATGAACCGCAAATAAAAATCCCCGGTATCACCCATTTTATGCATCACCAGATTCGTTTTAAGCGTTCTAGCAATAAAGAAGAAACGGATGGACGTGCAGGTATGTGCTCTTTTCATTTTTCGTGAACAAACTAAAACTTACTCTCTCCGTCCCAATATAAATGTCCAAAATAGTAAGAAAGAAAGCTTCCTCTCTTTGTAGTTGGATTTGGGTTAGAGCATATAATTCTTTGCATTCTCTAAAAAGCTTTTCTCCTACTCAATGTTTTTGCAGTACAATTTGTGGACTGGTGGGGTCTCAACCTCAACTTGCTTTCCAAAGGAGAACGATTGAGCTATAGTTATTTTCCGTTATTATGAAAAAAGAAGAGATAAATGATGTAATCATTACTCCCTACATTACTTATTATTTCATAGAGTTCTCATAGTATAGTAAGGATGGTAATTATTTATTTTAATTTGTGAAAACACTCTTATATATACAAATACAAGTACATCCATATTATACTTTATACTCCCTCCGTCTCACCAAAACTGAGACCAAATTTCTGGGCACGCGAATTAAGAAAAAGTAAGAGAGAGAAAAAGTGAAAGAAAATGTTGTGAGTATGAAGAATTAAATAGGAGAGAGAATGAGTGGGAGTAATAGTTAGGAGAGAGAATGTTGTGAGTGTAAAAGTGAAATAGGAGAGAGAATGAGCGGGATAAATAGTGAAGATTACTTTGCCATTTTGGGCAGTATCAGTTTGACTGGGACGAACCAAAAAGAAAATAAGTATCAGTTTTGGTGGGACGGAGGGAGTATAAGAAATTGATTGGTGGGACGGAGGGAGTATAAGAAATTGATTAAGACTTCACTTGTTTTATACATTTAGTTTTTTTTTTCAAATAATATTAATACTTTTAATTTTACTGTAAAATAAATTTAAACTGAAAAAATATATATTTCTAAAAAAAACACAAAAAGCACCATTTTTTCGATACAAAAAAAAAACAGTGATTTTTTATAGCAAAAAATAGGGTGGGGCTATCTCCAATACAAATATACTTATCTACTACATTCAATAAATATTATTGAATTATGTAGCATATGGACACTATTGCCCTTAAAAACATATTATTTCAATATGGAAAGAATTTTGAATTTTTTATGAACCATGTTATCCTTACTTGTACTTTTCAAAAAAGATTTTTTTTTTTGGTGATTTGCAAAAATATATTAAAAAATAGGACAATGAGTTATTGGGTTAAAGAAAAATATGTGAACGATATAAACCGAGGTACGAATGTGGGTCATAATCGAGCAAGGTCCAATGGATTTGGCCCAATACATAATTCATGCAAGTCTCAAATACGACATAGGGAGTGAGCCTTCCTTACCTATGCTCGTCATGTCTCCTCGTCATTTCCCACTATGTCAGACCTAGACATAGAAAAGTGAACAATGACTAAGGCACAGAATTCTTGTATGCCGACCTAGGCACTTACTAATACCGATGAAGGCACCTCTCGTATGCCGAGCAAGGCATCCGTCAAAGCCGACGAAGGCTTCAACAAAAGATGAGGACACCCTCCTCGTTCATCATCCAGGACAAGAAAACGGACTTTCCTATTCTTGCTCCTCTCTTTCTCGGCATCAACTCAGGTCGACCAAGCATCACATGCGTAGGAGCCACGGACTGAAGGCAATTACTTAATCCTACTCAAATAAGGATTGTGGGTAGTTATAATCCAACTAGGATTATAGCCTCCTCTCACACAACTTCCTATTCAAAGATGGACTCCACATCCTATACCTATAAATACAAGCCATAATTCACATTATTTTGGTAACGCATCTTTTGGCTCTAAACTCTTGTCAATTGATTTCTCTCTATGTATCACACAAATACTTACTCTCACGCCGGAGGGCCTTCGCCGGTGAAGCCCGGGCTTAGTTTACGTGTTTGTTCATCTTTTCAAGGCTATTCAAACATCCAGGATACAACCTGTCGCTGGATTTGGGCTGATCCGAACGTTTTTAGCATCATCAATTTGGTTTCATTGCCGGAAAACGATTCGTATTATCCATTGAATAGCTTGAAAAATTATGTTTCACTTTCCTAATCCTAATGGATGACGGACATACCGTAAGTATCACTCTTGATATAGATAATATTCTTGTGGAGGAGACTCATGGTAACATTAGGACTTCTTTTCCTCTTGTCAATGGGGAACTACCACCTCCACCATTGAATGATGGGCTGCCACCCCTAGTAATGAATTTGGATTCTAGTGGCAGAAACATCGAACATTATATCCATACCCGCATCATCTTCAATACGAAAAGAAAAGTACTCACCAATCCCGCTATCAAAGGAATGGGGATATATACAAATAACTTCCAACTCATATTGTGTCTGGTCTACACCCGTCACTTTATATAACTCATCAATCAATTGATTGTATCTCCATCTACAATGAGCCCTAATCGCACATTTCGACCCTTTCTGAAAGTGAGGACCATTAAATGGTTGCTCAACACCACCTCCCCAATAGCACATGAAAATGAGTGAAATCGCGTTCATCTTTAACCCTACATTATGAAATTAAAGTGTTAAAACCTTCAAAACCCTAATTTCCACATTTATACCTATAATGTACTAAAACATAATAAAAAACTTAAATTTATATATCTAAACACAAGTAAAAACATGATTAAGATGATGTTGATTTACCTTGATTCTTAGTCTTCACCAATTCTGAAATTAAAAGATATGAAAATTTAGGTTTTTTCTTCAACTATTTTGTGTTTGTGGTTGTTTAGATATGAAACAAATGAATCCCCAATCTAAAACATTATCTGAACTCGCTTAAACTCGCGACACAATGTAGCGAGTTATTCTCCGCTTGAAATCGCTACACAAAGTCGCGAGTTTCCCCTAAAATCGCTACACTGTGTAGGAAATTTACTAATCCATAATTAGGTTGTTTTCGGTCATTTGTATTTAACAACAACATTTATTATACTAAGCTCGCTACTTCAAGTAGCAAGTTTCAACGAAGGAAATATTAAACTCGTGTAGCGAGTTTCATGACATTGGTCATTCCTGGCAATAGTTTCAAAAAAAATTATCATTTAAAAAAATTTTAATTTAAAAAAGAATTATTTGAGTAAAAGGTCAAGCATTTGCAATTAATAGCCCCAAGTTGCTCGTAGTAAAAATTGGGTGAGCCGTATTTTCAAACTTCAAGATAAATATTGCTAAATTTTTAGAATATGGAGATTTTTCGCACATTATTTTAATTAAAAAAATGTGTAAATAGTAGGGCCCATTTTTTTTAGTTTTTCCTAAATATTATTACAAAAATAAAAGTAATTCATTCCATGTGAAAGTATAAATTACTAGAAAGATATTGAAATTAAAATTATTACTATTCCTCCCATTAAATTCGTTGTATCCCATTATATTCGTTTTATGTGAAAGTCTAAATTACTAGAAAAAATATTGCAATCAAAATTATTGTTTCTAGTAATTTCGTTTTATTTTTGTTTTTTCCTAAGTATTATTAAAAAATATTATTCCATGTAAAAATCTAAATCACTAGATAAATATTGAAATCAAAAGTTACTCCTCCTCCTCCCATTAAATATCAATCTGACATACTACTCCACTTTAACATAGAAAAAAAATGTTTTTATTTTTACATGGATTAAAAAGAAAAAAAAGGAATTTTTAGCTTGTAGACTACTTTTAGGATAGTGATATAAAATTTTGAAATTTTCACTTTTGATCGAAAAACGATAATATAGTAATAATGATCAAAAGTTAATTCATTATTGTTTAGTTTTTCTAGGTTGTTTACACATTTTTTTAATAAAATAATTGTGCAAAGAGTAGCACCCTTATCATTTAGTTCTTGGGCCCACCGAATATATATATTCAATTAAATACTGCCTACTAGTATTTGTTGGGTTTTATGGGTCCAGAATTTATAGCATCCAGATTAAGACATAAACATATCAGATTGTAAACATATTCACAGATTAGCAGGATTATTTAACAAACTGATTCTGCCCAGATTAGGCAAGTTTTGTCGCGTGACATAGACTTCCAGAAGTCCTGATCTGTCGCGCGACCAGGCGAGTCCAACTCTGTCGCGTGACGAAAGATGCCAGTTTGCAGATTTCTCAGTTTCAATCAATTCTAATCACAAAGCAATTAAATCATATAAACAGCCTTTAACGGATTTAATTCAATATGAACAGAAAACGATTTTGGCACATTGTTTCAAAAACAATAAGATTCTACCGCATACAAAACATGCAATGAACATATAAACAATTTATATACCAATTTTCTAGCATGTTAATTCAAACTTAACCCTACGAACGGGGCTCTGATACCACTGTTGTGTTTTATGGGTCTATGCGCAGCGGAATAAGCATCTAAATAACATAAAACCCAAGAGCCCTAAGATCCGTTCTATACAATTAAATTAAATTCCTATGAGATAGAATTAACCAACCTTAATTGCTTTTCGTTCTTGAGCTATCGAACAATTAATCAATGTGATTTTTAATCACAAACTTCGATATTCAAGACTTGAATTCGAACTCTAGGCCTTGATCTTCGTACGAGCGAAGACCCTCTAGTAGTATCCACACCTTTGAATGAACCAAGAACAATTCTTGATGATTGCTAGATCCTTAAACCTTAGAGAGAATATTGAGAAACCTTTTGTTGTGATTTTCCTTTAGAAAATTCGGCTAGTCAATTAGGGTTTCACAGACCTCATATTTATACTACATTAGTATTAGTATTTGTTTCCTAATCGAATTAGGAAACTGTCTGTAAACCGCCTTTGTGGCATGATCTGTCGCACGACCACTAACAGCCTATGGGCAGGTTATGTCGCACGATGACTCTTGCCACATCAGGACTTTCTCAATTTTCTTCCTCTGGTTTAACCAATTCATTCTAGTTGTGTGTGACCCAATAGGATTATATTATGTTGGAAATAAGCCCGATCATATCGACCCTCATAAAACATAAGCGGACTCTAGCAAGCCATTATGTCTACCCAATTAATATAACGTAAGAGTTCACGTTTTCAATGGTATACTTCAATTTCTTTCTTTGTCTCACGATGTTATATTGAACACAAGTCATGGTTCACGTCAACTTGTATTTGTTAAATGCTTTCTCGATCTTGAGTATAATGATAATCCAATCACATTGGGGTATGGCCATACACTTTCATCATTATCACTCATCGAGGGGCCCAAGCAAAACATCTCTCTTTCGAGGGACAAATTCCATCTTCACTTATCATCCTTCCCATCATGAATCCGATCATGCCAAAGATAGCCTTTATAAATATCGTGTTAAGATATCGTTTGACTAAAATCAAACATAATATTCATCATATGTAAGGTCATGATAATCACAGGTCTAGGGACTAAATGAAGTGACCATATGAGATTTAATTATGACATTTGACCATGACATAAATCTCATACGGGTCAAGTCCATTCACTTGTTCTCTAACAAGTACCCATAAATTCAATGTGCATCTCTATGCATATAATCATCATATGATTATCTATTAACATTTATACTAATTGTTCATTTAATAATTAGGGATGGAGATTATTACAATAAATATACAAAATATATAATAATCAAATAATAAACTTTTCATATAATAATAAATAATGTCAACATATAGGTCTATCAACTATAGGCCTAGGGCATAACACTAATAGTCTCCCACTTGCACTAGGCCCAATCTCCCGTGTATCGAATACCCATGGACCTAACATGACCATCATGCTTAGCTTGCGGGAGAGCCTTAGTTAATGGGTCCGCCACGTTGTCACCGGTGTCTACTCTGCATATCTTTACGTCTTCCTTTTCGCATATCTCTCGGATAATGTGGAAACGTCAAAGTATGTGTTTGGATCTCTGATGTGACCTTGGTTCCTTTGCTTGTGCAATGGCACCATTATTGTCACAATAAAGTTCAATAGGATCATTGATGCTTGAAACGAGTTCCAAATCACTAATAAACTTTTTGATCCAAACAATTTCCTTAGCTGCATCAAATGCTGCTATGTACTCAGCTTCGGTTGTAGAATCAGCGACGGTACTTTGCTTGGAACTTTTCCAACTGACAGTGCCTCCATTCAGCGTAAACAAAAATCCTGTCTGCGATCTGTAATCATCCTTGTCGGTTTGGAAGCTAGCATCTGTGTAACCTCTTACAACAAGATCTTCTTCTATTCCTCCAAAGACCAAGAATACATCCTTAGTTCTTCTTATGTACTTGAGGATATTCCTGACTGCTATCCAATGTGGTTCACCGGGATCCGATTGGTACCTACTCGTCATGCTTAGAGCACACGAGACATCGGGTCTAGTACATAACATAGCATACATGATAGACCCAATTGCCGAAGCATATGGAATACCATTCATTCTCTTTCGCTCATCATTAGTCTTAGGACTTTGAGTCTTGCTAAGAGATACACCATGCAACATTGGCAAGTTTCCTCTTTTAGAATTTTCCATTTGGAGTCTTCTAAGAACCTTGTCAATGTAAGTACTTTGACTTAAACCAATCATCCTTTTAGATCTATCTCTATAGATCTTGATACCAAGGATATATGCAGCTTCGCCCATATCTTTCATTGAAAAGCACTTTCCCAACCAAGACTTGACAGTCTGTAGTGCAGAAATGTCATTTCCAATGAGTAAGATATCATCGACATACAACACTAGAAATAGTGCTACGCTCCCACTAATTTTCTTGTATACACAAGGTTCATCTTCGTTCTTGATAAAGCCAAACTCTTTGATTGCTTCATCAAAACGTAGATTCCAACTCCTAGAAGCTTGCTTCAATCCATAAATGGATCTCTGCAACTTACACAACTTGTTAGAATTTTGTGGACTGACAAAACCTTCAGGTTGTATCATGTATACATCCTCAAGTAACTTCCCATTTAGGAAAGCTGTCTTGACATCCATTTGCCATATCTCATAGTCATAATATGCGGCTATGGCAATTAAAATTCTAATAGACTTAAGCATAGCTACAGGCGAAAAGGTTTCATCATAGTCGATACCATAAATTTGCCTATATCCCTTAGCTACAAGCCTAGCCTTATAGGTGTGCACCTTCCCATCCATTTCGGTCTTTTTCTTGAAGACCCATTTGCACCCTATGGTTTTTACACCTTCGGGTGGATCAATCAAGTTCCAAACTTGATTATCAGCCATGGATTGTAATTCGGACTTCATGGCCTCTTGCCATTTTCCAAATAAGGAGAGGACATCGCTTCTTGATAGCAAGTAGGTTCATCGTGTTCGATTAACTCCACTTCATCACTTTCTGTAACAAGAAATCCATATCTCTCGGGTTCGGATCGTGACCTACCACTTCTGCGAAGGACTTGTGCATCTTGAACCGGTTCCACAACTCTTTGTGAACTTGGTTCAGTTTCTACCATTGGTTCAATGTTGTTTTCGGGTTCTCAAATTTCTTCGAGATCTATTTTACTCCCACTGGTTCCTTTGCGAAGAAACTCCTTTTCTAGGAAAGTATCATTTTGAGCAACAAACACTTTGTTCTCGTTTCGGTTGTAGAAATAGTATCCTTTAGTTTCCTTAGGATAACCCACGAAAACACATTTATCAGACTTAGGTGCTAGCTTGTCAGAAGTTAACTTCTTGACATATGCATTGCAACCCCAAATCTTCATGAAAGACAAACTGGTTTTTCTTCCATGCCATATCTCATATGGGGTCTTTTGAACTGATTTGGTAGGAACTCTGTTTATAGTGAAAGCAGCAGTTCTAGTGCATGTCCCCAAAAGTATAAAGGAAGCTCAACTTGACTCATCATAGAACGAACCATGTCCAACAAAGTTCTATTCCTCCTTTCAGACACACCATTCCATTGTGGTGTTCTGGGTGGAGAGAGTTCTGAAATGATTCCACAACTCTTAAGATGACTACCAAATTCTTTGCTCAAATATTCGCCACCTCGATCGGATCGAAGTACTTTAATAGTTTTGCCAAGTTGATTTTGCACCTCATTTTGAAATATTCGAAATATCTCAAACGATTCACTTTATGTTTCATTAGATAAACATATCCAAATCTACTATAATCATCAGTGAATGTTATGAAGTACTGAAATCCTCCCCTAGCATTGCTACTCATAGGTCCACATACATCGATATGTATGAGGCCTAATAAGTCGCCCGCCCTTTCACCAGTTTTGGTAAATCGGTCCTTGGTCATCTTGCCAAGTAAACAAGATTCGCATGTCTCATATGATTCATAATCATGTGAGTCTAAAAATCCATCTTTATGGAGTTTAGAAATGCGTTTCTCATTTATATGGCCAAGGCGACAATGCCATAAGTAAGTGTGGTTTACATCATTGGGTTTAGATTTCTTGTTAATGTTATAGACATCATTATCACGATTTTCAACATCAAGGATATAAAGGCCATTGAATGAAATAGCAGTACAATAATGCATATCACTCTTGTAAACAGAAAACTTCTTATCACATATAAGAAAATTAAAACCTTCATTATCCAAACTTGAAATCGAAATAATATTCCTACTTAAAGCTGGAACGTAATAACAATTGTTCAAAACAAGTATTAGTCCACTAGGTAAAGTAACTTCATAAGTTCCTACGGCTAATGCAGCAACTCTTGCTCCATTCCCCACACGTAGGTCCACTTCACCATCTTCAAGCATCCTTCTGTTCTTTAGACCCTGCACATTTAAACAAATGTGAGATCCACATCCGGTATCCAATACCCAAGAACTAGAAGTAGATATGAATATATCTATAACAAAGATACCTGAAGTTGAAGCAACACCTTTGCTCTTCTTCAGTGCTTTCTTGTATTTTAAGCAATTTCTCCTCCAATGTCCAATCTCATTGCAATGGAAGCAGACTGCGTCCTCTTGGGACTTGGGCTTAGCCTCTTTGGGTTTGGCACCCTCTTTGGGTTTGGCAACATTTGCCTTAGGATTAGCAACTTTTGCCTTACCCTTACCCTAGAAACCTTTCCCTTTGTTAACCATCAACACTTGATCGTATTTCTTTTTGACAATATTGGTTTCCGCAGTGTTTAACATTTGAACTAACTCAGAAAGGTTCTTATTCATGCCCCCCCGTGTTATAGTTCATTATTAAATTACTAAAACCTTCGTGCAATGAATTCAATATCATGTCAGTAGCCAACTCTTGGCTAATTGGAAAATCGAGCCTCTCAAGATGCTCGATGTGGCCCTTCATCTTTAGAGCATGGGAACCAACAGCTTGTCCTTCACTCATCTTGCATGAGGTTAGGGCTTTAACTGTGTTATACCTTTCTTGCCTTGCTTGAACTTGGAAAATTTCCATCAGTCGATTGTTTAGATCAACTGTCCCCAAGTGCTCAAGATCCTTCTGAAGGCTCTTGCACATGTGTAAGTACCCCAATCTGGATCACCCTCTTCTGAGCACCCGGAAAATACCGCAGACTCACTCAAACGCAGTCTTGAACACCCGGAACCCTCAAAAAAACCCTCAAGAACCCTCAAAGACCCAAAAAACCACCAACCAAACCAAGGGGGGCCTTTCTGGGACAAACAAACACAAAAGGACTTTTTGCGTACGGACCTCTTTGCATGCTAAAAGGTCCGTACGGACCTCTTTGCTACCAGACATCATAATTACGAAATCTTCTTAAACTCCACATTATTCCCTCAAATCTGGGAAAACTAAATATTTAGTTTTCATAGAAGGTCCGTACGGACCTTCTTGCACCATTTTGAAAACTATAAATAGAGGGCTCCCCCTCCCTCATTTCACACATCTCCCTCTTCTCCTCTCTCCCTAAGCCTTCTGGCTGCCCTTCTAAGACCCCTCGGGGCACTCACATCGCGGTGCTCCGAAGCCCTACCGAGCGCTCCCGAGATGCTCCCGCGCTACCCCGAGGCACTCTCAAGGTATTCTGAGGCCCCTCGTGGTACTCCGAAGCCTTGCCTGGTCTTTCCCGAGGCGTCCCGGCCCTTTCCTAGCCAAACCAACGATTCCGACTCACGCCGAAACTCTGCCCGAACGCAATCGACGATCCCAACGCACGCCGAAACTGTGCCCGTGTGCACACTTGACAATCCCGAGGCACGCCAAAGCTCTGTCCGCAGACAACCGGCACATCCCAAAGCAATCTCGGTCCGTCCCAGAACACTATTCCATCCTCAAACACTATTCCCCAGCGGAAGACAGACACGAACCAACATTGGTAAGGCTTCCTTCCATTACTATTTCAATACATTTCAATACGTAGTGTACAATGTAGACATCCGATACAACATGCATTTTTAAAAGCACATACACACACACACACAACATTTAAAGAAAGAAGGGGTACCTGTAAGTACCCAAATCTGGCTCATGCCTTCCGGTTAAGTTTCCCGGCAATTCCCCGGACTTTCCTAAAGTTCAGGGGTAATTCGGGAACTTTTCCAAACCTTTCGAGGGGCGAAGGACTTGCTAGGAATTAAAATTCCACGTAGTCCTTCGCTGGAAAAGCCCTTCTAGAAGGCCACCTTGCATGGTTCTAGAAATGAGCTAAGTCATCTCAGGATAAGACCGCACGACCTCATTAGACCTGGAGTTACGGCTGCACGGCTTCATTAGCTGCTGCCAGACTGCCTATAAATAGAGACCTCCTCTATTCATTTTAGGGGGGATTTTTGAGTAGTGTTACTCTGCCAAAATACCACCATGAAATTCCAGAGAGCTGAGGGTGTCAAAAACAACCTCCCTCCTCTTCAAAACCTTCCAAAGTTGGTCCTTCCCTAGGCAAACTCCAAGGAGAAAGAGGAACACCACCATTGGTAACCTCTCCTTCCCTTTATCTTGCATTATACTTGTATTTATGTGATATATTTGCTCTTTGCTTTACATATTGCTATATACTTGCTTGGTACTTGGTATATTGTCATTAAAGATCCTATCTTTAGGCATGTAAATCATACCCCCCCTTCTTTTGCATAAAGTAGCATCCTTTGCTCCTATAATGCCATTTTAACATATAAAGTTGCATCCTTTGCATTAAAAATGCATCCTTTGCATCAAAATAGCATCCTTTGATCTTAAAATGACATCTTTATGCATAAAGTAGCATCCTTTGCACTTAAAATGCCATTTTTGCATACAAAGTTGCATCCTTTGCATTAAAAATCATTCTTTACATCAAAGAAGCATCCTTTGCAACCAAGTAGCATCCTTTGCACTTAAAATGTCATCTTTTTCATTAAAAGTGTCATCTTTAGCTTAAACATGCATCCCCCATGTCCCTCATGGTTGGATCTCTCTCCTAGGATTGCCTAGTGACCTTCTTAAGGCACAAAAGGGCATAGGATGAGTATAAAGATCCAATCTTTATACCCCTCCCCTAGTCCCCCTTGGTACTTGGAGCATCTCTTGGAACGAGATGGTGTAAAGGTCCTATCTTTACATCATTTCTTCCACCTAAAGATGCCATAGATGGATTCTCCTTTAGAGAAGGATGAACCCTAGCCACATATCTCCGATCATCACTTGAGACGAGCATAAATGTCCCGAAAAAGTCCAAATCGTCTCAAGATGTAGGATTGATAGGCAAAGGTCATTCCTTTCTAAAGAGTCTCATCCTTGGACTCTAAAACGGTGTCCCTATCTCGATCACATGTGACCTAAGGTCTCATCATGATGATCATAAGTCCAAGATGAGAAGGGGACCAAAGTCCCTATTACATAAAAATCCAAGGAATCCCGAGCGATAACCAACTCATGGTTTATACGTTCGGAAGACCACTTGGTACATTCCTTCCTTTTCAAAACACACATCCCACACACGAAAGCACTAAGGCAAGTATGAAAAGCGGTTCCTGGAAGACTTGCTTCGGCAAGGCTCTTTGGTGAACGACGATCCGTTCTTTCCAAAGGGTAACTTAACCTGCGGACCCAAATCCTTATTTTCAAAGTTTTGAGGAAATCAAAATAGCGTGGCCACTCCGTTTTTTCAAATTAAACCGGACGTTTCCAAACTGATGTGAGGCGGTGATCCCCCTTACACGAGAAAGTGTTTCCAAAATAAAAATAAACAAAAAGGGAGCCACTTCTCTTGGGCACCACATTCACAGTTTGGCGACTCCGCTGGGGAAAATGAACCAAAGGAGAAAGCTTTCATTTTTAAAATAAAAAAATGATACCCGGTATATAGGTGGAAACCATTAACCTTCCTGTATCGCTTCCTAACCCGAGGCTTGGGATAAACGATGGTCTAACAATCCCACGTACCGGTATCCCTTTTCGAAAAAAAAAAGAAAGCTTTTTCCGAGTGGGTTAGCCTTCCGCTGCGGATCCGCTTCTCATACTTGCCCTATGTTTCTTGCATTGCATTGCAATCATCCATGGTTCTTGGTAATTGTGCATATTCTGAAACTGAACAGGAAGCTTGCTGGAAGCTAAAAAGGTGCCAAAAAGGCCGGGAAAATAGCCTGCAGATCAAAGAATTTGGAACCTGGAAAGTTGCTTGATGCAGCCGTACGGCTTAATCCTCCCTGGATTCTGACCGGGCGGCTTCATTGGCAATTCCACCAGGACAAAATTGAGGCTAATCTGGCAGCCTTGGCAGCTTGGGGCTATTCAGTTCCAAGACTGACCGGGGCTCCCAGAAAATTTACGTGCTTACTTGCTGCATTTCCCCAGTCCCGAAAAATCATTCCTTTAAAACACATTTCTGAAAATCTCTTTTTTAACTCAAAAAGGAATATTTTTAGGAGGCCGCATACTACGCGCACCTTATATATCCTGTACACTTTGCACGCACGTCCCTTTAACCCGGGTTGGTTGTTCAGCTGCAGTCACGGACAGTATTACGATGCTCCCGGGCGCGCACGGAATCATCCCAAACTCCCCATGGCAACCAGTGTCGACCAATGCACAGTCCGTGTCACATTTTAAAACCGTGACCTTTGGTTGGTTTTTGGTCTAGTCCGTGTCATATAGCTCAGTTGCATATCCCCGTAAAGGTCAAGCCTTAGCCCATGACGGAAGTCAAGATCTTTCGCACAAGCGGAGCTCTGCCGAAATTCCGACAAGGAAAAATTGGCAGAATCTTGACTCCAGCATTGACTTTGACTTTGACCCGGACGGGATGCGTAAGAGTCGAGACCGAGTCCGTGCCAAAAATCCAAAGATCTTTCGCGCAAGCGAAGCTCTGCCAAAATTCTGACAAGGAAAAATTGGCAAGATCTTGACCCGACATTGACTTCGACTTTGACTCACGCACAGCGTATGCAGCGAAGTTCAATGTGACACTATGTCATCCGGCTTTTACCGCCCGACCCATGCCTATTATCTTCTAGGACATTGCCGAAAAGTCAAAAACGTCAATCGCGCAAGCGAAACTCTGCCGAAATTCCGTTAAGGTTGAAAGATGAGACTTTCCCGGCATTGCCTTGACTATAATCCTCATCGCTCGTACGTTAAAATTTCCAATGACCCTAGACCCGTTAGGAGCGTTCTTCTCTCTCGGTCGGTGGGATCCGCATGCTCTATAGGATCCTCGCCCGAGGCTGTCCACCGTGGGAGGTCGAAATACAAGTGGAATATGAGGGGCTTAAAGACGTAGTGACGGAGCCCACTGATCCAGGATCTAGAGTAGTTGTGAAAAAGAAGGGCAGAACCCCTTTTCCAACCAAATAGAAATTAATAAAAGACACTGTTTTAAGTAAACTGGAAGATTCTTAATTTGTATATTGCTTGAGCCTTCAGCCTAAACACCTACCCCGAGTCTAAACCTCTCCTATCCCTTTCCCGCAGCGACAAAAAAGTGGGTGAGAATACCGGGTCAGGGGCTTGTTAGCGCAGATTTCTCAGACAGTTCGGCAGAATCCTCAGTTTTGTCAGTCCAGAGAGTCAGAATGGCCGATTTGACAGAAAATAGCAGCGGTTTGGGTAACCAAATGACTAGGGAAGAAGAGCTAGCCTTAGCCTTGGAAAACAGTCGTAAGGTCCATGAAGAACAGCAAGCCATGCTCATTGATGCGCTCCGTCATCATGGGGTTCATATAGTGGTTGAGTCCAATGGTTCCCTGGTTATAGTAGAAGATGAGACTTCAGAAGCAGCCATCTCAGCACCCCCAGCCTATAACCAATGACCTCCTCCATCCACATATGATCCCTTACCAAGGACTACCCCTTTTCAGTCCTTTCCAACATCCCAGGCCTTCAGGGTTCCAACACCCTTGCCTCCTCAGATAAGACCCAGCTTTGTTCCCTACCAACAGAGAGCAAACGCCACAGCTATCCCAGTTACGCAACCTCTGCATTACCCCATGGGACTCACTCCCTCCTCTCAGCCTGAGCCAAATTTCCTTATCCCCGAATTCCAAGATAAGCTCGACCTTTCCAACTTCGTCAACGCCTGTGAATTTGCCTACCCCCCAGACAGTGACAGCGAAGAGTCAGTCGGAAATGAGAATAGGAATGGATGGATTTACAGTGATGATGACATTTCAGTAGAAGGAATGAACCTGGAGCCGATGGAGGTGAAACCCGGAGGACAAGACGGAGTAGAAAACCACCAACTTGGAATGGGGGACTGTATCACTTCAAAGTGTGTCTGTCGCCTTTGCAAGGGCTCGAAAGAGAAAATGGGTGCAAGCTCAGATGAGGCAGAGTATGATTTCACATTCTATAATTCAACACTCCTTACAAAGACTTGGTCGGTGAATGGAGAAACTTGATCGAAGCTTTAGCTGAAAGAGGGAAGTGGGCTCCACCCGCCGATCTAGAACACGTATGCGTCATTGAGGCTAAACCCCCATTGGGAAGAGTAGACTCCATTGCAGTGCTAAGAGTCACCCATGAGATCTTGTCCGAAGAAGAGTGTATGGAAGCTCTAGAAAGAGTCTTAAAGTTTGAAGCGACCCTGGTCCCCTTACTATCTTATGACGACAGTGATGTTTTCTTGGTAATCCCCAAGTCAGGGGAAGAGTCCAGGATACCCCTTATATGGCGCCAAGTATCCCGACCTGTTTTTGCCCTCATTGGTCATCAGAGTCAAGATGAAAGTTCTCACATGAGTTACTGTAGTGATACTGAAGAAGACACAGTCGAAATGCCAGAAGGAACAGTAGAGGAGTGGTTAGCCCGGAAACCGAAAAGCCCAAAAAACCTTCCCGAGAGTAGAGAACAGGAACCTGCCATAAGGTTTGACCCTGTAGAAATCCTTCTCGATGATGTAATCTCCCACTTCAGAAAGTGCTTGGCCAATGTCAAAGATGCCGTCAGAAGGCTGACCCCTAGAGAAAGAAGGGATATGCTTGACAGTGATGAGGAATGTGACTCCGCGCTGTTGAAAAAGTTGCTAGGTCCAGGTGAGGAAGCCATTGGCAAACCTCCAAACCCTGAGAATGATAATTTCTGTTGCATGCTGACCCTAAGAAGCCTGAATGAAACTGTGAAGGCTTTGAGTGAGGAAGTTGAAGCTGAGACCAGCCGGTTGCTAAGCCAATTAGGAAGTCAGAACCTAGAAAAGGCCAGAAAGCCAGTGACCTGGGATCAGATTCGGGAAGCTGCCTATGCCCCGGATCGTGCTGTTAATCAGATTAATCAACAGAGTTGGCCATACGCCAGCAAAAGCCCGCCTCTCACTATGAAAGAGCTGAAGGAATCCTCCAGTTGGAATGATGACTCAGAAAAGTCTAATGTCTATGTGATGACTCGGTCTGGACAGATAAGTGTTGAGCAGCCTAAGGGTGACAAAAGAAATGTCATTTCCGAACCAAAAATAGATAAAAGACCTTACAAGCCAGAAGCAGAAAAGCCAGACTCTGAAAAAGAGGATCCGGTACTGACTCAATTGAAGTGTACTCAGGCCAATATCTCCT
The DNA here is from genome assembly GCA_022495995.1 of Adenophora triphylla var. japonica. Taxonomy (NCBI): domain Eukaryota; kingdom Viridiplantae; phylum Streptophyta; class Magnoliopsida; order Asterales; family Campanulaceae; genus Adenophora; species Adenophora triphylla. Next base: position 157,507 of record JAFEMH010002899.1, read on the forward strand.
TGTGGTCCCTGTTAACCTCTTCATACCCTCACAAGCTGAAGCTAGAAGAAAATCTGGCCAAGACCATGGTGTCCATAGATGTCACCCCAGATGAGGTCGTCCAGATGATTGGAAGTATCCATTATGGAAACATCATTACCTTCATGGACCTGGACCTGCCAAATATATGGGGCTAGTCATAATGAACCCCTTTACATCACAGTCCAATTGGAAGAACGCCGGTTGCCACGAGTATTAGTCGATGGAGGGTCTGCAATGAACGTCCTGCCAGCAATGATGATGGATTTGTTGGATTTGAAGCCCACAGATTTGAAGCCTTCTAGTCAGACTATTAAGGCCTATGACTCCACTGCACGGTCGCCTGGGATTACTACCCTCAAGTTGTGGTTTGGGAAGAAGGCCATGGATGTTGACTTCCAAGTGATTGACATTCCCATCTCATTTACCGCTTTGCTGGGACGACCTTGGATCCATCAGATAAATGGGGTAGCCTCTTCTTTGCACCAATGCGTCAAATTCCAAATCAAGTGATGGGACCATCACCACTATCTATGGAGACAAAGTGTCACCGTGGAAGGAACTCAAAGACCGGAGGTATCCCAATACTAGAGATCAAGCATGATGATGAAGGGTTTGCCTTGACCGGATTCTCTGTAGCTTCTTCCAAAGCACAAGTGTGTTGCACTGACCTCACTACTACCTCCGACAAAATACCTCCTGCCATGCGAATGATGAGAAAAATGGGTTATCATTCGGGGCTCGGATTGGGTAAAAGACTTCAGGGTCGCAATGTTGTTATTGATGTAAAGGAACAGACTACCAGATACGGCTTGGGATACAAAGCGAATTCTCGGGATGACAGAAAAGCTAAAGGCACAGTTCCAGAAAAACGAAGTGAAGGGGCCCGTCTCCATCCTTACAGCTTGTCTCTGACCCAGTACTTCACAAAAGGTGGGACCCAATATGATGAAAGTGATCGCCAGATCTCCTTGAGAAGAACTCTTCTGGAAATCTTGAGAAAGTTCGGGGAAAACCAGCGAATCCTGTTCGAAGAATGTTCCTTGACTCGCCAGACATTCTTGGGGCTACTACTACTGTTCAGAACAAATATGCCTTCAAAGGAAACCCAGACAGCTTCAAAGAGTCAGCGCTCTTCTCATCCGGGGTAATGTATTTCTCCGCCTTCGAGTTAGCTCTTCCCAAGATCAGCCTGATAGAAGCTACCGGTAGTGAAGATAGTGAGTTGGGTTTGCAAAAGCTGTTTGATGAAGAAGTGCAGATCCCTAATTTGATCGACTTCAGCTCAGATGACGAGGTATTTGCTGTAATTGGAGACGGTGGTGACGAACCTTTTGATCCCCGCACTTTGGTGACTAAGACAAAGATGCCGTTGAAGAATTGGGAGACATTCTCAGGGCCGATAGCCAGCCGACAGCAAATGATCACGGAGCTTGGATTGGTACCCCGTCCTTCTCAAATCCCGCCGTGTCAAACACCCCGTCATCCATACAGTTGAGTCAGGAATCTTTGAATTCCAGTCCTCCGAGTCATCCGAAGGCCTCACGCCTGAGGATTATGAATATGTAACCAATGTCATCTTTCCTTTCGCTTTGAATGAAATGACAGATCTTTCTGAGTATCCCCTTATTGCCAACTTAACAAATGATAAATTAACTCAAAACTTAACAACAAGCTTAATAATGAATCATTTGAACAAGATGCAAACACACTAAACGAACAATACATCCAAGAAATCTTTAAGCAAAGTTACGTACAAAGAGGAAAACCGGGCCCAAGCCTGCCGAGGAGGTTTTGACAAGTGTTAACTTGGGTACCGTCGAGGAACCTAAAGAGACACAGATTGGAAACTTCTTCCAGTGGGTTGAACGGGATGACCGGTCAATCTCGCTCGCAGAATACATGGACGTTTTTGCATGGTCATACAGGATATGCCGGGGCTAGACAGCTTGATAGTAGAGCACGTAATCCCTCTAGCACTAGATGCTAAGCCGCAAAGCGTAAACCGAGGAAGATCAAGCCGTAATGGTCTCTACAGTCAAAGAAGAGATTGAGAAGCTACCGCGGGTAGGATTCATCGTAGTCATCGAATATCCGACATGGTTATCCAACATTGTGATCAGAACTCAAGGCCAATGGGAAGGTGCGTCTGTGTAGATTTTCGGATCTCGAACAAAGCGCCCCAAAGACGATTATCCCTTGCCAAACATAGACATTCCGTAGACGCCACTGCTAACAACGAAGTCAAGTCCTTCGTTGATGGCTTTGCTGGCTACAACCAGATTAAGATGGCCGAGGAGGACCAAGAAAAGATAGCCTTCACCACACCGTGGGGAACGTATTGCTATACAGTGATGCCATTTGGGCTCAAGAATGCCGGGGCTACTTATGAGAGGGCAAAGACCGCACTCTTTCACGACATGATCCACAAGGATATTGAGGTCTACGTCGACGACATGATAATCCACTCCAAAGGCGAGGACGGACATCACTTTGTTGACCTGTAAAAGTTCTTTGAGAGGCTGAGATAGCATTCCATGAGACTGAACCCTGCCAAATGCACCTTCGGAGTGACAAGGGGAAAAGTGCTTGGGTATATGGTCACGGAGCGAGGTATCGAAGTCGATCCCCGAAAGATCAAGGCCATTATGGACATGAGGCCACCTCGAACCCGCATGTAAGTCAAAAGCTTTATGGGCAAACTACAAGACATCACCGCTTCGTCAACCGCTTGACTACTATGTGCGAGCCCAACTTCAAGCTCATGAAGAAGAATGTAGACACAGAATGGACCGAGGAATGCCAGGATGCCTTTGACCAAATCAAGGCGTACTTAGTACATCCTCCGATGCTATGCCCCCCACATAGACAGAAACCTCTTCTGCTCTATCTCACTGTCACTGATACGGCAGTTGGGGCTATGCTTGCTCAGGAGAAGAAAGACTCTCGAATAGAGAACGCCATTTACTTTGTCGCCCGGAAGCTCAGGAAGTGAGCTCAATTACTCAAAGATGTGAAAAGACTTGTGCAGGATCGTCCGGGTAGTCGGTAATCTGAAGCACTACATGCAAGCCCACTCTGTGAACTTGGTCTCGAAAATGGACCCCATCAAGTACATCTTCGACAAGCCTTCCCTCTCGATGCGTCTAGCAAAGTGGTCATTCTTCTTAGCTGAGTATGACATCAACTATGTGACGAGAAAGGCTATCAAGGGTTAAGCATTGTTAGACCATCTGGCAAACTTCCCTAGCAATGAGGACCGCGGGCCTGAACCTCAATTCCTGCATGAAGGGATCTTCGTAGTTGAGCTCGAGAACCGATGGCGCCTATTCTTTGACGGAGCTGCCAACAAGAGAGGAAACGATATAGGGATGCTACTGGTCGATCCGAAAGATGAGCACACGCCCATAGCCCTCAAGTTGAACTTCCCTGCCACGAACAATGTCACCGAGTATGAAGCTTGCATTGCTGGTTTAGAAGCTGCCTTTGAAAGAAATGTCAAGGAGCTCGAAGTTTATGGAGACTCAGCCCTGATCATCAACCAGTCTCCAACAAATGGAAGACTCGGACCCTAATCTTCGAGGTATCATGCCTACATGGAGGAGTTGATCGAGAAGTTCGTAGAAGTGACCTTCCATTACCTCGCCAAGGGAAAAGAATAGATTCACAGATGCCCTAGTTATTCTAGCCTCACTGGTAGAGATCCCGGAGGAAAAGGCAATAAAACCATTCAGAGTGGGTAGAAGAGAAACCCCGACTTTCTGTTATGAAGTAAAATTGGGACCCGAGCCTGTCAAGGAACCCGGTACAGTCAGATTTACCAGTTCCTCAAAGATGGAGAGTCAACTTTCAAAGACAAAGAAGGTAGACCAAAAGAAGGCATTAGATCCAAGAACTTGCAAGCCCTAAAAAGGTTGGCCTCCCATTATGTCATTCTAGGGGCGACCTGTACAAGAAAAGGTACCATGGACCACTCCTCCTGTGTGTCACCCAGGAAAGGGCCAGAGAATTGATGACCGAATTCCACAATGGTCCCTGCGGTCCTCATATGAATGCCAGAGCATTGATGCAAGTGATCCTCAGAATGGGTTACTACTGGATCTCCATGGAGACAGACTGTGTCCAGCATGTCCGAGCGTGCGACAAATGCCAAAGGTTTGCCAACCTCAACCATCTCCCGCCTCATGACCTGTACTGCATGACGACTCCTTGGCCGTTTGCAACTTGGGGTATTGACGTGATAGGGAAGATAGCCCCGGCAGAAAGCAATGGGCATGAATTCGTGTTAGTGGCAGTCGACTACTTCACCAAGTGGGTAGAGGCCAAGTCCTACAAGGTCCTCACTTCCAGAAAAGTGGCCCAATTCATCAAAGAAAACATTATGTGCAGATATGGGGCGCACAATGAAGTCATTTCAGATAATGGGTCGCACTTTGAAGGAGACTGCGATAGATTGCCGTCGAATTCAGTAATCACTCGCCACAAGTCGTCCCCATACGGACCTCGTACTAATGGAGCCGTGGAAGCCGCCAATAAGACGCTCGAGCGGATCATTCGGAAAATGGCCACCCGTGGTCGTGACCGGCCCGAGAAGCCGCATCCGGCACTTCGGGGCTATAGAACGTCACGAACAGCCACGGGAGAAACTCCTTGCCCTAACCTACGGGATGGAAGCAAGTGTTGCCGTGGAGTTGGAAATCCCATCACTAAGGGTCCTCCTGGAAAACAGTGTCAACGAAGTAGAGTGGCTCCGCACCCGGCACGATGAGTTGGCCCTGCTCGACGAAAGAAGGCTAAAAGCCATGGAGCACACCCGAGCCTACTAAAGGCAAATGGCCAAGGCATTCGACAAAAAGGTCAAGGCCAGGGACATCAAAGAGGGTGATCTAGTGTTGAAAGTGAAGCCCCCCACCAGAGACAACCCCCTGGGAAAGTGGGAACCCGTTTGGATCGGCCTGTATGTGGTGCATACTATCGGGAGGAGCAATGAAACTTGCGGACCTGGACGGCAATCCCTTTGTCCACCCAAATAACGACGATAAGCTCCGTAGGTACTATGTCTAAAAAAAAATAAAAAAAAAAAAAAGAAAAAAATCTTAGTGCAAAAGAGTAATGCCCAAATAGGCCGAAAACCCAAAAAAGGACAGTCTAGGCAAAAAACAGGGTTGCACATATAAAAAAAAAGAAAAAATCTTAGTGCAAAAAGAGTAATGCCCAGCTAGGCTGAAAACCCAAAAAGGGCGGTCTAGGCAAAAACAGGCCGCACATAAAAAAAAAGAAAAAAAAAAAAAAAAAAGACCAAAAGAACAAAAATCCCGATAGTTCACCGTAATGAACTACGAAGACCCGAGCCCCTTAGTCTTTCTTGTAAAAGGGGAACGTAGGCAACAAAGAATGGTTCGGTCTAAACAATAAATAAGACAATAAAGTTTCCATGAAATATGTGTCTTATAAATTCTAAGATAATATCTCTTGTTCATTACAAGTTAAAAACTCCTTGATGAGTTCAAGCACGGTCTACTCTTGACTCGCTAACCTCGCTACAAAGATCTAAAATACAACAAAATGCCTAATAAAATACTGTGTTTGCAAATGGCAATAAGGGAATCCTAAGAAAAGATCTATCTGTTGTCATTCACTAAGTCTTCTTTGGTCTTCTTCCCTTTACCTCGACCTCGTCGAGTGTTCTTCCTCTTCTTCTCAATGATATTAGTCTCCCTCATCCCAACTTCAGGTATCCTCACCGGAGCCTCCATCAAACCTCGTGTCAATAAGTGCCCTCTCAACCCGGCACGAGTCCGCACTTCCTCCCTCCGAGCCTCGCCAAGGGAGCGACTTCGTAAAGCCTCTCGTATCGAGCCTCCATGTCTCGATAAGGTCACCCGACCGGTTGTGGCGACTCGCCTTAGCTTCGCCTCCTCAAAGTCCTACTCGAGTCGCAGCCGCCCCAATAAAGCTCGACGTCTCTCTCCCAATATGACCTCGAGTCGCTCCCATCTCCCTCTCGTACTACCCAAGTAGGCCGTGGTCAAGATGGTACTCTTCCCGCTCCCGAGAATAGCCCGGGGTGGGAAAGCAAGATATGTCCAAGCCCTCGAGAAGAATGAGAAGCCGGGCCGGATCCCTCATGTCTAAAGGCACCACCTCCATGGTACGGATGTCCTCCCACCGCCCAACGGCTCCCGTAAGGCCCCGAATTGCCCGGATACCAAGCAGGAATGTAGAAGGACGACCAAGAAAGCCCTGGAACCCTCACCACATAGGACTCCTGAAATGTCCTCCGGGTCTGCAGCCTCCAATGAGGTACGCACCAATGAATATCCGAAGGTAGATAACCTAGCCATCATCGCCTCCCTACCCCCGGTCCCGCCGCCTAGGTACACCCCTCTGGGAAATCACCCAAGGGCACTGAGTAGGCGAAGCCCCTGGAAAAGCCCCAAGCCTCTCCTATAGCCACAAAGTCAATACACCGGCTCCTGACCTCATGAAATGGTCTCCCCTAGCCATCCTGTCAATGCCATGCAGGGTCTCACCCAAAACCAATGGGACAATGTCTTTCCCAGGCCTGCAATCCCTGACCATGTCCAAGAGGCCACCATGACAGATCCCCACGAACTCGGCTATAAAAAGAGATGAGAACACACAGAGGATAAAGGCATCCATAGCCACAGTGGTCGTCGCCGTGTCCGGCCCCAAACCTGCTTGGGATGTAAGAAAGGTCAATCCGATCAGGAGCTACCATCATCCCCTCAGCCTCTCCCAGAGAGATTTGCAGAAAAGATGCCAGCTTTGCCGCCACCGGCACGTCTCCAATCAGAGGAATCGACACAGCTTCAATTTCTGGACCCCCAATCAATGCTCGGAAGTCTTCATAAGTTGGGACGAGCTCGTTGTAAGAAAAGCAGTAAACATGTCTCCGGACGTCCTAAAACCTCGCCGCGGCCCTCAAAATGTCCCAATCGGGCAGGAGATCCTTCAAATGCCATAAAGACTTGATCTTGAAGGTGGTATCAAAGATCCTCTTATTGGATTGAAAGTTATGCCTCATCCAAGATTGAAGATCGGACAGAAAACGGTCTCTTTTCCCCTTTTGCAATCTGACGGGTTTCTCCATTACAAACAATCAAAGTTGATGTCTTTTGGTCAGAAATATGCTCTGGAATCAATTGGGACAAGTCAAGGGTGAAAGTGAAATGAAAGGGCCAAGCCTTGGTTTTATTTTGAAAAAACCGCCTGCATGTAACCGTGCCCGCACGGCTTCATTTTCCCCAGGTCCTGGCCGGACGGCCTCATTTGCCATCTGCAGCAACCAAAGTTGCTGCCCAAGTGGAGTTCTCACCCCACTTTCTCAACAAAACCTGTACAAAAACATGTCCAAACACCAACCCTACAGTTATATGTCATCACAAACCATTTTGGCCCAGTTTTAGCCCCAATTCCAAGCAAAAAAACTGTCCCGAGGCTCAAGTAATATGCAAATTCATAAGGCATAAATTCGAAAAGCAAATAAAAGAGTAATACATTGTTTTCGCCCCATCGGCGCCCAAATAAAACGAAAAACAAATAAATTGTGCATAAAAAGTGTTCATTGTTTGTTTCCTGCCTCCTAGGTCAATTCTAAGGAATCCTAAGCCTCCGACTCCTCGTCGCTGCTTATCTCATAGAAGCTAGGATCCCTCATCAAGTCCTCCGTGTCACTCACGTCCGATAGGTTCACATTCACGTGCTCGTACTCTGCTAGCTGCTCCAGGATGCTGGTGTTGGGTCCCTGTCCCCGAGGCATGGCGCTAGAAGAATACTCTAAGGCTGATGAGGTGGATGCTGTGCTCCCAACATGCCTTCTTTTGCGCACGGGCTCCTGCACATTAGCCCCAGCACTGGAATCACATGCCAACTTCCTCAAAAGGGACCGGCATACATCCTTCCAGCCCCTGTTCTGCCGTACCAATCCATCGTATGAGCGAGCAGGAACCTGAGAGAAAAGAGAAGAAAACTCAAAAATCTCAAGAAAATCTCAATTGCGTAAAGCAAATAAATCCAGAATGGAAAAGACCCTAAATGTACTTACAAAGGTCTTGTCAGGCAGAGTATACCGGGGCTCCCTCGTGTCGTGAACGGGAATCATGAACCTCCTCGTACCCCCGTTGACCACATAAGAGAGATGAGCAGGAGGCATAGGCGGGTCAAGAGGCTCGCCTTCCCGTACCCCGAGTGACGGCCAGCTTCACTAGCTTCTGTGGCGTCCTCAACCGCCGCTCCACGAAGGTGGCCTACGGGGTAGCCAAGTCAAAATACTCCACGGCCGCCACGCCTGCTTGATACCTAGCAATATCATCCTCCGACTCGGGCCCCTCGGGCCGCAAAGATCCGTGCCGGAGGATCATGAGGAGTGATGGCATCCAAGGGAGGGACATGGCCATACGCCTAGAAAAATGGTCCCCTGTGTAAATGACATCACATGTCAAGCCCGTCAACCACCTCCTCTCGCCTAGTCGCCTCCACGGCATCCCCTAGCGTAACCTCCAGTACCTCCCCCAAGGGTAGAAGTCAACTCCATCATGCCCATCTCTCGTTGATGATTGGTCTCACCATCTTGTAGTCAAAAGTGATCCGGGTCTTCCCGGTAAACTTGTCTCTAGCATCTCCTCCAACGGATCATGGCCGGAAGATCTCCGGATCACTCTGCTGGTTCCAAGGAAAGAACCCAATCACCTCGCAAAACCAGACCTGCATGTTCAAAACATAAAAGGGTCATTTTCTCTCATAAAAGTCTCAAGACAGAAAGTAAAAGAGAGAAAAGAAAGTGAGACTACCTCAAGCGCAAAAGAGAAGCAGTCCATAGAGGCACTTTGTTCTACTGCATGTCCAAGGAGAAATAAAGCTCCGCCAATCCGACCTCACCCCACGAGACCTCCCCAACCTCATCCAGATTCTCTAAAGAATCAAGCAAGCAAACCATAGCCAGCGTCCCAGAGTTCGCAAATATGGTGACCGACAACATCAACCACAAGAAAGCCCTCGCGAGCTGGTGGGCGGTTACCTCATTGGCGACAAATCCTTGCATGCACTCCTGGACCGCCACCTCCACATTCCTCGTTTCCATCCCGAGTCCCTTAGGACGGAGGTCAAACCCAACCAAAGCCCTGAACTCCTCCGCCGTGATGTGGTCCCTCCAAGTCACAGGCCTCCCAGTGAACTGCAAGCCCGTAATAGCAGTAAAGTCAGCTGGCGTAACCGTAATCTCCCCCCAGCTGAGATGAAAGCTGTGGGTGGTGTCCCACCAGAACTCTGAGAGGACCTGGACTAGCCCCTTACTCTTAGAGGTCACATGGATACCTCTGCCAATGGCATCAATGAACAAATCAAGGCCAGTAGCCATTACCAGCTGCTTGGGGTTCACCTCATCTTTCTCAAAGTTGGGCATCCTCTCCCATAGCTTCACAGCAACCTCAGAAGGTCCTCTCGACTTGTTCTCCTATAGGAAAACACAACAAAAAATGTGTCAGTCCTTCGTCTCATTTCAAAGTGCACATATTTTCAAAGAAAAGCATTCATAAAAGATTTCTAGCATCCTTTGCCTAGAAAACGTGTCTTTCATCACTTGAAACACGTCATATCAAGCACATTGCTCTCAAAAAACACAGAATTCCAATTTTCAACATTCTTTGCCCGTAAGCATTAATCTTTCAAAATGGCATGCATGAATCCTTTTCATCGTCCAAAATCCCGTTTTCTCACCCATGATCAGAAATTGATCTAATTCTAGCACATGCAAGGACTCCTTCACATTTTAGACATTATTTTTCTTACTTTATTTTTGAAAAATGGGTCATTCTCATTATTTTTCAAATAAATCACACATGCATGTTCATTTATCTCCTTAGCCTCATAGGTTAATCATCAAAATTCCGAAATCATCAACAAAAATCCTAGGAAAATTCGAAAAAATTCCTAAAAATCGGGTCAAGCCCTAAGTCAATCAAAGTCCGATCAAAATTGACAAAAATCAAGCAAATCAAGAATGCTTACCCCAACTGATTGAGGTTTCGTTGATTTGTGTTCTCCCCTACCGGGATAAAGCTCCGATGGAGGCGTGTTGAAGTCATACTTCCTCTCCGTGCGAACGAGCTCCCTCCTCCTCCTTCTAGCGGCTTCGGATATGTTCCTCCGTGCTTGCCTAGGCATTGGGTTCCCTTCCGGATCCATCTTGAGCCAAAAAAGCAAGAGAATTGAAGAAATTCAAAAAAAAAATTCTCTCTTTTCTCTCTTCTTCTTCCTCGGCAGAAACAAGCAAAATGATGCTGTTTGCCCGTTCAAATCCAGTTTTAAATAATCTGGTGAAATTAAACTTCTAGCCGGACGGCTTCTTTTTCCCCCGTCTCATGTCGGACGGCATCTTTTGCTCTGAGCAAAAAATTACACTTATGCCCCCGGACTTTCCACTTAGGCATATAATTCCTGTTATCTTTTAACTAGAATAACGCTGTTTCCCCAAAGGATATCCATTATCTCCAAAGCAAATAGACTTTCCTCCCGAGTCGCCTCTGTTACTTCCGTTATAACGGAATAACGTTAGGTGACAACCTCCGAATTGTCAAAACCCAAAACTTTAGCTACCTCTATCTCACAGATGGTGAAGTACGCTCAAGTTCTCCAAACTTTAGCTACCTCTATCTCACAGATGGTGAAGTACGCTCAAGTTCTTCAAACTTTAGCTACCTCTATCTCACAGATAGTGAAGTACGCTCAAGTTCTCCAAACTTTAGCTACCTCTATCTCACAGATAGTGAAGTACGCTCAAGTTCTTCAAACTTTAGCTACCTCTATCTCCTCGATAGCAACGTAAGCTTCAGTTTCCTCAGGTGACAACCTCCATTAATTGTCAATCAGGTGACAACCTCCATTAATTGTCAAATCAGGTGATAACCTCCATTAATTGTCAAATCAGGTGACTCCTCCATGAATCGTCAAAAATCTCAAGGATCCTAGACATTGTTCCTAACTATCTAGTGAAACTTGAACTATGACCAAGGCTTGATTCCTCCGAGATACGTAGGTAGCCTTTCATAAAGGTCCAGCCATCCGACCACATTGGTCACCCTTTTCATGCCTCACTCCTCAGTGATGCATGAGCCTTTCATAAAAGGTCCAGTCGTCCGACCACAACGGTCACCCTCTTCCTTCATCACTCCTCAGTGGTGAAGTAGCTCCTCATAAAGGTCTAGATATCCGACCACGTCGGTTACTTCCTTCATCTAGCATATCTCCAGTAGGATCAGTCACTTGACCTCCTAGGTCACTTTCCCTTCTATTTCTCCAGCAAGAGACCAGTTTCTCTTCGCCATTTCCCAGTGGATCTTTTCCCGAACTACGACCTGGCTTGATTCCTCCGGGATACGTAGGTAGCCTACTTTAGGTTCAACCAATTCGTCACATATGACACCCCTTTCCCCAGTGGATATATCCCGAACTACGACCTGACTTGATTCCTCCGGGATACGTAGGTAGCCTACTTTAGGTTCAGCCAATTCGTCACATATGACACCCCTTTCCCCAGTGGATATATTCCGAACTATGATTATGGCTTGATTCCCACTCGGGATACGTAGGTAGCCTTCCAAAGGTTCAGCCACTCGACCACCTTGGTCGCCCAATCCGTCTCGGCATTCGCCAGATCGGATCCTTTTCTATCGACAACCCCACTCGCCCTGCAAGTGACGTTGCCGAGGGGCTTCTGTAAGTACCCAAATCTGGCTCATGCCTTCCGGTTAAGTTTCCCGATAATTCCCCGAACTTTCCTAAAGTTCAGGGGCAATTCAGGAACTTTTCCAAACCTTCCGAGGGGCGAAGGACTTACTAGGAATTAAAATTCCACATAGTCCTTCGTTGGAAAAGCCCTTCTAGAAGGCCACCTTGCATGGTTCTAGAAATGAGCTGAGTCATCTCAGGATAAAACCGCACGGCCTCATTAGCCATGGGGTTACAGCCGCACGGCCTCATTAGCCGCTGCCAGACTGCCTATAAATAGAGACCTCCTCTATTCATTTTAGGGGGGATTTTCAGTAGTGTTACTCTGCCAAAATACCACCACGAAATTACAGAAAGCTGAGAGTGTCAAAAACCACCTCCCTCCTCTTCAAAACCTTCCAAAGTTGATCCTTCCCTAGGCAAACTTCAAGGAGAAAGAGGAACACCATTGGTAACCTCTCTTCCCCTTTATCTTGCATTATACTTTTATTTATGTGATATATTGCTCCTTGCTTTACATATTGCTATATACTTGCTTGGTACTTGGTATATTGTCATTAAAGATCCTATCTTTAGGCATGTAAATCATATCCCCCCCTTTTTTGTATCAAAATAGCATCCTTTGCTCTTGAAATGTTATCCTTGCATTAAAGTAGCATCCTTTGCACTTAAAATGTCATTTTTATACATAAAGTTGCATCCTTTGCATTAAAAATGTTATCTTTGCCTCAAAATAGCATCCTATGCATCAAAGTAGCATCCTTTGCTCTTGAAATGTTATCTTTGCATTAAAGTAGCATCCTTTGCACTTAAAATGTCATTTTTATACATAAAGTTGCATCCTTTGCATTAAAAGTGTTATCTTTGCATCAAAGAAGCATCCTTTGCAACCAAGAAGCATCATTTGCACTTAAAATGTCACCTTTTTCATTAAAAGTGTCATCTTTAGCATAAACATGCATCCCCCATGTCCCTTATGGTTGGATCTCTCTCCTAGAATTGCCTAGTGACCTTCATAACGTACAAAAAGGCATATAATGAGTATAAAGATCCAATCTTTATACCCCTTCCCTAGTCTCCCTTGGTACTTGGAGCATCTCTTGGAGCAAGATGGTGTAAAGGTCCTATCTTTACATCATTTCTTCCACTTAAAGATGCCATAGACGGATTCTCCTTTAGAAAAGGATGAACCCTAGCCACATATCTCCGATTATCACTTGAGACGAGCATAAATGTCCCGAAAGAGTCCAAATCGTCTCAAGATGTAGGATTTATAGGCAAAGGTCATTCCTTTCTAAAGAGTCTCATCCTTGGACTATGAAAACGGTGTCCCTCTCTTGATCACATGTGACCCAAGGTCTCATCATGATGATCATAAGTCCAAGATGAGAAGGGGACCAAAGTCCCTAATACATAAAAATCCAAGGAATCCCGAGCGATAACCAACTCATGGTTTATACGTCCGGAAGACCACTTGGTACATTCCCTCCTTTTCAAAACTCACATCCCACACACGAAAGCACTAAGGCAAGTATGAAAAGCGGATCTTGGAAGACTTGCTTCGGCAAGGCTCTTTGGGTGAACGACGATCCGTTCTTCCCAAAGGGTAACTTAACCTCCGGACCCAAACCCTTTTTTTCAAAGTTTTGAGGAAATCAAAATGGCGTGGCAACTCCGTTTTTCAATTTAAACCGGACGTTTCCAAACTGATGTGAGGCGGTGATCCCCCTTACACGAGAAAGTGGTTCCAAAATAAAAATAAATAAAAAAGAGAGCCGCTTATCTTGGGCACCACATTCACAAAGATGTCATAAAACAACTTGCACTTTTCGGAGGATTTAGAGATAAACCGATTTAAGGCCGCTACTCGCCCTGTCAACTTTGTACATCTTTGATGTTTTTAGGGGACTGTAGGTTGAGGATAGCTTTAATCTGTTCTGGGCTGGCCTCGATTCCTCTCTTAATCACCATGTACCCCAAAAACTTCCCAGATCTAACCCCAAAATTGCATTTGGAAGGGTTCAGCTTCATATTGAAGGCTTCTAAGATGTCAAAGGCCTCTGCCAAGTGTTGCACGTGATCTTCCATATTCTTGGACTTTACCACCATGTCATCTATGCATACTTCTATTGTTTTGCCGAGATGGTCCTTGAACATCTTGTTTACCAGTCTTTGATAGGTTGCCCCTGCATTTTTTAACCCAAATGACATGGCAATATAACAATATATACCTTCAGGAGTTATGAAGGCGGTATCTTCTTGATCAGAAGGCTCCATTTGGATTTGATGATAACTTGAAGAAGCGTCCATGAAGGTCAGCACGTCGTGGCCAACTGTTTCATCTACCAGGGAATCAATATGGGGTAATGGGAATGGATCCTTGGGACATGCTCTGTTCAAGTCCGTGAAGTCTACACATACACGCCATTTCCCATTTTTCTTCTCGACAACCACCACATTGGAGAGCCTCCTAGGATACTGCACCTCTCTGATCATCTTCGATTTGAGCAGTCTCTCTACTTCCTCCTTAATGATTTGATTCCTTTCTTGGGCAAATTTCCTCCTCTTCTGAGGGACCGGCTTGATGGTAGGGTCTATATTCAACTTGTGAGTTATGATGCTTTTATCTATCCCAGTCATATCTTCATGTTTCCAAGTGAAACACAACCTTCTACTCTTTAGAAAGTCGATCAGCTCTTTCTCAATTTCAGGGGGGTAAGTCAGCTCCAACTAGCACATGGGCATCAAGGCTAGAGGCGTCTACGGGCACTTTTCTTACGTCATACTCAGCAGCCTCCAAGATGTCCTTGACACCTTTCTGTAATTGCTATGCTGGACGGAAAGTAGAACATGCTTTCATATCTGTTTTATAGCATTCCTTAGCGGCTTGTTGGTCTCCTTTTATCTTGATTACCCCCAAGGTGTTGGCATCTTGAGGCACTGGTGGTACGTGGATGGAACTGCTTTCATACTATGGATCCATGGTCTTCCCAAGATAAAATTATAGGCTGACGGACAATGAACACACAAAACCTTTCCATGGAGTTCAATCGTCAATATAGACTGGCAATTTGATTTCTCCAAATGTTTGCTTGGTCTCTCCACTGAACCCGACTAGAACGGAGGAATTCTTCACAACTTCAGTTAAGGGAATTGACATTTCTTCTAATGTGCTCTTCATGAACAAGTTTATTGAACTCCCGTTATCGACCAAGATACGCTTGACCTTACAATTGGCAATTTGCAAGGTGATGACTAACCCGTCATGATGAGGATCCAAGATATTTTCCTTATCATCTTGATCAAAAATGATCTGCTGGCCTAGGGAAGCATCAGGACGTCATGCTGGTAACTCCATCTTGTCTTCCTTGGAATCTTTGGCATGACGTTTTGCTGCAGAGTATGTGGTGCCACAAATGTCTGACCCTCCTGTAATAAAGTTGATCACTTTAGTTGCAGGAGGAGGTGAAGATGGAGTATCAGTGACGGCTTCTTTTGACTCAGCCCGTCATTTCCTTTTTCCGAGTAGATCTTTGAAGAGGCCTTTAGAGAGTAAGTGGCTGATTTCCTTCCTCAAGGCAATGTAATTTTCCGTAGTATGGCCAAAATCTTCATGGTAAGCGCACCATTTAGATTTGTCCTTCCAGGGTGCTGTTCTGTCAGCTGCCTTCGGCCACCTCGCCTTGCTTCCTAAGTTGTCTATCGCATGTAGGAGCCCTGAAACGTCGACAGAAAAACAATAATCACTAATCTTAGGATAAGCGGTTTCGTCCTCAACACTGTCATCTTCTACAACATTAATTTTAGGAGAGTCGATTTTAGAGTAGGGTTTTCCCCTGTTAGATCGATAGTGAGAGGATTCTGCTTTTTAGTCAGGATTTTCGTTTGTTGACGTCTTCTTTGACGTCTTGCCATGAATCATTTCATCTTCTTCTAGCCTGATGAAACGAACGGACCTCGTCCTGACTTCTTCTAGGCTTCTAGAGGGGAATATGACAAGATCTTGGTAGAATGGTGATTCTCTCTTCAGGCCCATCCTAAAAGCTTTTGTTGCAGTTGATACGTCAATGTGAGGAATGCTTACAGCCTCCTTATTGAACCTAAACACATAGTCTTTTAAGGTTTCGTCATGTTGTTGCACAATCCTGTAAAGGTCACTTGTTAATTTTTTGAAGACACGATTGCAAGAAAATTGGTTAAGAAACATGTTAATTAATTGAGAGTAAGATGAGATGGAGTTCATAGGTTGATTGGTCAGCCACATCAAGGCGGGACCAGATAAGATGGACCCAAAACCCCTGCATAAACAAACTTCTTTAAGATGCGGAGGAATGCTGATAATGTCCATCTTTTCTTGGTACAGGGCTATATGCTCTGCAGGATCTGTCGTGCCATCATATTGCTTCATGGGAGGTACTTGGAATCTCTTAGGGATCTCCACCCCAGCTGTAGAAGGAACAAAACGTGAATCATGATGGCTGGTTGGAGATGCTTGGTTGAAGGGCAAGGTGACTCCGGGAACCTTCATGAGGATTTCCTTGAGTTGCTGTACTTCTCTTGCAAGGGCGGCATCTGCAACATAGTTAGTGGCAACTAAAGGATTGAAGGGAGTATTGAACAGGTTAAAACTCCCTGTTTTCCCCACAGGAGGTGGGGTCGCAAAAGTGAAACATGATGACAGCGGCATCGGGTTGGATGTAATGGTGGTGCTTTCAGTCTGAACAGTACTGAACATGGACGTGTTGCCTTGTCCACCTTGTGCAGTCATCCAGACACCTGGAAAAAGAGTCCTAGGCTGCAAATGGGAAATCTCGGGCGTGCTGACAACATGAATGATGCGCCCTGAAGCCGAAAAATCACGTCGCAATTTGTTGAGGTGAGTGAAGATCGTCTGTTTGGTCTGCTGCTGTCAGTGTTCTAAAAGACCCCGCCTAAGAGCGCCTAGGCCCTGCCTAGGCGCTAGGCCCCTCTCCAACGCCTAGTTCTAAGCCCCGCCTAGGTCCCGACTAATCCCGACTAGTCCCCTCCAGGCGCTAGGCCCGGCTCCGCCGCCTAGCATCCGCCTAGCGCTTTTTAGAACCTTGGCTGCTATCCATCGAGCTGGTCATTCAGCTGCTTCATCATACTCGTCATGGCAGTTATAACTTCTAACGAGATTCCAGGTAGTGTCATAGATGAAGATCCACCTAGGCTGAGCCCTTGGCTTTAGGACGTGATAGCGCCAGAGCCCACATGTGGATGCAGACTAGACGTTACAGGCAAGCTTGACGTGTTGGTTCCTGCCCCAGTTGTGATGATGGGGGTAGACATAGCCGAAGTCAGATTGGTCATCTTGATTGGAATCTAAAAAACCAAAGTTCCCACAGACGGCGCCAAATTGTTTTGGACAAATTTCAACAAGTAAATTTGTCTTATCAAGGATGTTTGGGCACAAATGGAATATAATTCACAAAATAAGATGAACGCAAGGATGTAACGAGGAAACCCTTAGAACAATCGTTTGAGGGAAAAACCTCGGGAGGCTTTTGGAAAGCCTACCTAAACCAAAGAAATATTATTGAGTATTGTAGTTTTCGAGTACAAGTGCAGTATGAGAGTAAGCAAAAATGTGTAACGTGTATACAGGTGCGCTCTAGGAATAATATATAGGCATGAATGTAACTGAAAAAACAACAACTTGAATGTCATGCTGATATTTCGCCTAAAATCTCGCCATTTGTTGATGAAGATCAGCCGTTATCCCTTGGTTGATGGGTGAGACCGTTGTGTTGTTGCTTTGACCAAGTCCATGCAGTCATTCGAATGAGTTATTTTTATTTATATTTGTGTTCCTGAAAAATAGAGAAATACAACAAACAGTTTCAAGGCGTTAGTCCAAGATGTAAGTCAAGACGTTACCTCATGATGGATGTCCAAGATGTAGAACATGCTGAGTGGAATTTTTAGGGTGAAACAACCACACATCCCAACCTTTCAGCAGTGTTGGAATCTAAGAAATTGTGAGTACTTCCACTGTCAATGAGAACTGATAATTTCTTGTTTCCTACCTTGCCAATGAGTTTGAGGGTCAGTAAATTTGTTTGCTCTTGCATTTATGACCATACTTGAAAACCTCATCACAATTATAACACAAACCCTTTTCCCTTCTAGCTTTCATTTCTGCCCGAGTTAGGTGCTTAATGGGAATGGTATTCTTGGTGGATGACAAAGTATCAGTGCCTTGATTAATGGAAGGTGATGAATAAGTGGAATATTTGTTGTTGCTGGTGTTTATTTTGGCAGAGTGTTGTGAAATTGGAGTGGTGGATATGTGGTTGGTGTTGTATGGGGAATAAGTTGAACTGGGCTTGTATGTAGCTGACTTGAATTTTTTGATCGATGCCTCCCAATGTGACTCCTCAATCCTAGCTAAATTGATGGCGGGAGTGAGGGTAGGTGGGAATTGAGACTGCACCCTAAATCTGATCTCTTCCTTGAGTCCCTTAATGAAAATTTTAATATAAAACCTTTCACTCAAGCCAACATTCTCCACATTCATTAAGGCTCTCATTTCTTCAAACTTATCCTGGTACTCACTGACTGAATTCACTTGTTGCAAGCTAGCAAACTCACTCTCAATATTCTGATAAGCTTGAGGCCCAAATCTAGTGGCTACCTTGTCTACAAACTCCTCCCATGCACTCCCATCAATCTCCTCATAGAAATTTTGATACCAGAATTCTACACCCCCTTCGAAATGTATGGTAGCTAACTCCACCCTATCACACAATGGAACATCTCTACATTTGAAAAATTTATGGCACTTACGGATCCAACCCCTATGATCAATACCAGAAAATTTTGAAAACTCCAATTTAAGATGCTTCTTATAGGATTCATTGATTCCTTTTTCAGATCTAGCCTCATGTCCATAACCAGAACCCTTAACAACAATAGTAGAGTCATTAATATGAATAGTTTCATTCCATGTTTTATCTTGTTTATCCTTTTCATTAGCTGGAGCCTCCTTACCAACACCAGGTGATGCACCCAAAATTGATCCAGTGCTGCTAGTTCCTTTCAATCCTCGACCAGCTTCATCCACCTTATCATTGCCATTGTTGGATTTCATCTCCAGCAATAAACGAGTTACCTCTTCTACACCCTTGCTTAGCGCTGATATTTCTCCTTTTAATTCCGTTGTCTTAGTCTCCAAAGCACCTTCGAGTCCATTCAGCCTCTCATCTACAGATCTGAGGTTAGATTCCACCGTGTCCATACGTGTATTCACCATAGTTTCCGTAGAATCGACAAAGTTCCGATACCAGATTTGTTATGTCCAGCTTAAGAAATCGTAAATTGATAAACGACAATTGAAAATTGACTTCCAATTAAGAACAAAATTATAATTCAGAGTAGATGAGAAGAGAATTTGACGGATATTCAGAGTATGAGATGAGGGAGAAGGTAGAATTTAGAGAGAGAAAGTTGAGATTTCTGTTATGTATTCATGAGCCATGAAAATAGCGATTTGCATCATTATAAGGAGAGAGAAACATGTGGGTAGCACCGGCCCTTTCTCTCTCTTTAAAACGACAGTGCTTCAAGTAACGGAAATAGAATCTAAACAGGGCTAAAACGACGACATCCTAATTAAAGAAAATGCGTACATCAATGCTCGCTATTGAACTTATTGATACGCTAACTCCAAACGATGCCGTATACTTCTATCCTCAAATATAACGGTCACCCCAAATCAGTACGAACCCTAAATCATTACAAATACCTCCTAATTCCTATACATATTCATATTTTCAATTTTGACATATTGTCATACCTACCTTGAAATGTCTATATGGTTCCCGATTTATGGGGATCAAAGGAACTGAAAGCAAATCGGCTATTAACTGTTGCAGATTCTTATCGGCGATTTTGAAGGTTCGTTTTCTCTTTTAAAATAATAATAATAATAATAATAATAATAATAATAATAATAATAATAATAATAATAATAATAATAATAATAATAATAATAATAATAATAATAATAATAATAATAATAACATTCGGTTTAACTAAAAGGAAATAATTAAGGTTATGTTAGATCCAATAAAAAAAATAACATTTTCCTTTGAAAAAAAGAAAATGTTATATTTTTAACAAATATGTTAACTACTTAACAGATTTTTCTAAAACCTAACATTTAATGTTAAAAAGAAAGAAATAGTTAATTCTTAACAGATTTAGTTAGCTTTTAAACAAATTAAGTCAGTTTATTAACTGAATAATAACTATCCTTATAATTTATTAATATTTGAAAATACTATAAGGGGACGATTCTGGTAAAAAATATGTTATTTAATGGGAAGTATAACTAACACTCTCATATTTGATTTATAGCCTTTGAAACCGTGGATTCCCGAATATTGGAATTGCTATTTCTTTATTTGGTTTTCGGTTTCAGGAAATGAAAAATCGAAATCAAGAGTCGCTGGTTGTGATTTCAGCCGGTTCATGATTCCGTTCGGTTTGACTGATTCCAGTTACAGTTTGAGCATATCTAAGGAGTTGGTCTTACGAAAAATGCATTTTTTTCTAAGCTTAGAAAAAACGTGTTTACATTGGCACTTCATAACACTAACACTGACACTTTTTTACACTGGCACTTTGTTACATTAACACTGGCACTTTGTTAAACTGACACTGACACTTTGTTATACATGCACTGACACTTATTTTACATTCACTGTCACTTTGTTAAATTGACACTGACACTTTGTTATACATACACTGGCACTTTGTTACACTGGCACTGGTATTAACGGAAAAAACAAAACACGTTTTTCCTAAGTATTAAAAAAAACGCATTTTTCCTGAGATCATGGCCCTGTATTACTGTATATGTGCTTCATTTGGTTACAATATTTGGAAAACATGGAGGACTAGTCTTGGGTAAGAAAAAAATTGACCCGTAAATGAACCTTTCCAGCTTCTATATTACTTTTGGATTTCAATTTGGGCCATCAAAAAATGATAGTCTTGGACCTGGGCCATATAATCATAATACATACGATTGTTTTAGAGGTTAAAATTTATTGCAAAATATATTTGATACTCTGTTATTATGTAGAAAAATTTGTCCAAATTTACTAATTATATTCTTATTTGTGATTATTAAACATCTCTTGTAAAAATATTTAATTATCTAGGTAATTAGATTATAATACGGGTGCATGAGTGTTTTTTATTTGCGTATTTTTTAATATGTGTGAATAAGTATAAAACGACATAATTTATGAAACGGAGGGGGTAGAGCCTCATTTGGTACATGATAATCTGACCCAAAAATGAATATTTAATGCTTGTGTAACACTTTATTCTGTTTGGTGTTTGTATGAAAGGATATAAACAAATACAGTATTTACCTATTTTTTGGTACACGGATATTTATTGTACACGAGTATCAAATACTGTAATACAGATACTCCCTCCGTTCCAAATGTTTGTCCCATTTGACATTTCAAACATTTTATGGTCACATTACAAGTTTTGAAAATTTAATAATTTTGAAGCTTTAATTTTGAAAATGAGGCTTGATGATGCCAAAATCGTCAAATCAGCCCAAATCCAAGCGATGATTGCTCCGGTGATTGCAAGGCCTGAAATTAAGAGAAAACACGTAAACTAAGCCGGGGCGGATCCGGCTAAAGGCCCTCCGGCGTGAGAGTAAGTTCACGGTTTGTATATGAGAAAACAAATTGACAGAGTTTCCCCAATGTAAAAAGTAACGTACCAAATAATGAGCCATGGGGCTTGTATTTTTAGGGATTGATTTATAGAATCCATGTTGAAGTTAACTGGTAAAGAGATAAGATATAATTCTAAGAGAAATATATCTGTTAAGGAGTCATTGTTTGACTTGAATTGGTGTTGATAATTGTAATCCTGATTGGATCGTGACTGTAGAATCCTTGTTTGATAAGGACTGTGTAATCTGCTAGCCGGAACGCCGAGGAACATGAATGTTCTACCTCGGCTTTGGCAAATAGACCGAGGTAAATGAGTCTGCTTCCTCGTCATTTGGAGATTGGCCGACACGGAGATGTGCCGGGGTAAATGATTTTGTTTCCTCGTCATGGTGATGAAATGCCGAGGAAAGAACTTTTCTCTCCTCGTCACTTGCGACATGGCGGCCCAAGCATGGCGACATAAGGCCGAGATAAACATTCCTCGTCATACAAGGAAGATCTTACTCGGCCCTGATACTTGGTTATTTAGATAATATTCATGGCCCAATTCAATTAGGCCCAGCTTGAGCAAACCCATGTTCGTATCTCGATTTATACTGTTCAGTGGCCCCCGACTTTCTAGATCGGATTAGGACGAGTAGAAAGTCACCTCGTCCTCGGCATATGGAATACGAACGAGTTTTACACGTGCCCTTGGCGTCGCTTCGTGTAACTGACGGTTGCCATTCTGGGGCCCCCCAGTCTTGTCACGCCTCGAAACCGTCATTTTGCATTTAATTCTTGGGGCGCCAGACCCGGATTTAAGCTTTACCCATGGGTTTGACCCGATTGAGGGGTTATAAAAGGCTAAACCCTTCTCATTTCACTCTTTACAAACCCCAAGTATTTGAGAGCGAGTAACAAGGTTCAGGCGACAAGCATTCCGGCGATCTTAGTCTTGTTCAACCCAGTTTCCGACGAGCTAGCATCCTGTTGTGATTTCATCAATTTCTCCAAACTCAGGTATGAAATCTCTTTCCTTTTGTGCATTTTGACTCTGATTTCCCGCTTTCTAGGGTTTGTTGGGAAGAATCTGGAATATGCCAAGAAAAGATGAACCACCATTGTTAAAGAATGAAGCTTTTCTTCATAAATTCTCAAAACTTCAAATCTTTGGTTTTCTTTGTGTTTTATATGAACTTTCTTGAATATTGAATGAACTCCCCCTTTCATTTTTGATTCCCCTTAGAAATGGCTCGTTCTTGGGACCATTCCCCCCGATTCCGTTATGGATATCATACTGGCAATCTGAGGGTCTATCGTAGAGAGAGAGGTCCATGGTTGATGCTCACCCTGGATGATGTAAGCAAGCAGTTGAGAGGTTATGGTCGAACTCGTCTATTCCTCCAATACCCTGATTCCACAAGAATAGATAGGATTGAGTCTGGTTCACCCAACATTATAGTTTTTGAGGATAGGGCTGAGATGATGGAGCACATCGAACTGTTCTACCCGGCCTCTGATCGCGAAATGCATGAGCGCCTGAGAGGTACGGCTCCCTCCTCGGCCTTATGAAATGACGAGGAGGGGAATCTCCCTTCCCCGTCCTAAATCAGCCATGGACGAGGTTACTAACTTTGTCTCCTCGTCTTTATACAGATATGATGGGAAGAGAAGGAGAACCCTCCTCGTCTACTCAAATAGTTGACGCTTTCATGGAAGAAGCACAAGATGATGGCCGCTTGGCCCGAAGAAAAGGAGGCCGAGGAAAAGGAGGCCAAGGATTAGGAAAGAGACAGGAGAGGACCCCAAGAGCCGGGGATCCCATGTTGGAAAAGCTGTACTCCAAATACGGGGTAAACAAAGCTGAGTACAGGCTAACTTATATGGGCCATATGGAGCTTAAGACGAAGAAGGAGGAGGATAACTTTTATTATAACCAAGACTTTGTCCATTTTTACTTCAAACAGTTTCAACAGGGACTTCTTCTTCCCTTGGATCCCTTCATCTGTGAATTTTTTGACGATGTGAGGGCGGTGCCAGCCATGCTAGGAGCTAATGGTGCCCGGGTTCTCGTCAGCTTCATTGTCCTCTGCCGTAGCTTAGGTTATGAGCCGACCATGGGAGCTTTTCGACATTTTTACAATGTTCAATATGTCAAGGAAAGTTGGCTCCTCGTCATTAGGAGTGCCTCCAAAAAACTGAAGCTGCTCCTCCCTATGTCTAGCAAAGTTGCAGGCTGGGATAACCATGTCATAAGGGTTGAGAGCCGCCAAGGATGGGAGTTCCAATCTCCTTGTAAGGATCCAACCTCGTCCTTTCCCGTCCAACAATATGAATGGACCCAGGCTTTAATCAAACGTTTAGAAGAATTTGCCGAGGTGGGGGTCCTTGATTGGTCGGTTGTTGAATCTTCAGACCATTACTATATTCAAGCAGGTTTAATGCCGGGGAAGAAGGATGGGGTATCTCCCCTTGTCACCGTAAAGAGGGGGAGACGCTTTAATGACTGGACAATTCACCCCGGCCTGGTGTTCCATGAGGATTGCATTACGCGCAAGACTGAACGTCCCCGGGACCAGTGTTTGAAAGCAATCGACATTGTTGGATGTAAACATTTATCTTTTTTACTCGTAATTTTTGCGTGCTAGTTCCCTCTGCTCGTACTTGACTCTTTCTTCCTTGTCCTTGCAGATTTAACCGCCGAGGAAGAAGGAGCTATAGCCATGGAGAGACTAAGTCCCCAAGAGCTGGTAAAGAGGAAGAGGAAGCAGAGTAAGAAGTCTGCTTTGGTGGAAAGGAGAGAAGAAGCTAATGCCCGTAATCTGGTGCTTAATGTTCAGGGTGACCAACCCCTTCCCCTTAAATTACATGGAGAGGTGAATGCCGAGGAAGCGGCATCCGAGGAACGAACCAACCCATCAACTGTAGAGGGGCCTAGCCTCCATGTTGATGCCGAGGAGGTAGGAGCCGAGGAAACCGACCTCGTTCAAAGAAGATCTGGCTCCAAGAGAGCCCAAGCTGTCAGTGTCAAGGAGCCTGCAGCTAAGCGAGCAAGTGTCAGTGGGGCTCCTAATGTTGAGGCTCCTCCTTCCTTAACCATTCAGAGTGTCAAGACCGTTGAGGAGGCCGACGAGCTGGCTAAGAGCATGTCCCTCAACGTTCCCCGTCTTAAGGGACTTCCTCTGTTAGCTAGGGAGGGACCCTTAGTAAGATTGGGCCGAGCTCCCATTCAGAGAGCTATGGACGAGGATTCCTACGAGGCTCTTGTTAGAGAGGCTCCCAACAAAGATACCTTGCTCTGCCACAAGGGACTCTTAATCGCCGAGGTAAGTGTTATCCTTTTCTTGGTCATTGATCTTGAGATTTGTTTACATTTCTAATATTGATTTCTCTTTCAGTTGGCTTCCGTCACGGCGTATGAAAATGTTTTTGGCCAAGAAAAAAGCCAGGCGCCTGAATGAGGCCAAGGCCGCCCAAGTGAAGAGTGATACTGACAAGGCTTCCTTGGCTAAGCTTTTAAAGGCCAAGGAGGCTGAGCTCGTGTCAGCCAAGGCCAAGGTGGAGGCCGAAGTGAAGAGGGCCGAGGAAGTAAAGGCCAAGGCCGAGGAACATCTCCGGCTTAAAGAAGAGGAGCTTGCTCAGGCAAAGACTGATAAGGCCGAGCTTCAAACAAAGGCCGATGAAGCTCAGGCCAAGTGCCGAGAATTGGAAGCTACCCTCCCAGCTAGGGAGGAAGAGGCCGTTGCTCGGTTCAAGGAGAGCTCGGCCTTCAAGGAGTTGATGATGGCCAGCTCGGCCTTCAAAGATGTCGTGGACGAGCAGACGGCCACTATGTTCGAAGATGGTTATCTTCACTTGGCCCGAAGCATCTTGGCTGACCCTTCCACCGGTTTGGACATCAACAAGGTTGCCCAGCTGATTTGCCGGGACCAATATGCCAAGGAAGTCAGGGCTCTCCACCACTTGGTCCCTTTTTCTGAAAGCAACTTGGAGATAATGGCATCCAAGGATGCTCAAGCTTGCAGAGAGGTGTGGAGGCCGGCCTCTATTGTCCCCGGCAATATAAAAGACTTGGTGGGGGCGATCCAGGATGCGGAGGAGCCTGAGGCCATGGAAGCCGAGGTGGAAGGAGGGGCCGAGGAAACTAATGCCCTTACTGAACAAACGGTCCTTCCTCCCCCGGCTCCATTGCGAGGAGTGGCTCGAGAAGTCTTTTGATGACGAGCAGCGGACTTAGGATATATTTTCTTTCCTTTGCTTTTTGTAATAGACGATAGGACTTGTACTTCTTTTTTGAATATCAATGAAAATCCTTTTGTCATGATTCATGTTATTTCAATAACTTGCTCATATTTTTGTATGCTAGGCAGAGGCACTAGACTTAGGAAGGTGGGATCCAAGGAAGGTTCCTTGCTCCCAAATTGTTGGGCAAGTGGTTAGGCCGAGGAAGGACTCTCGGCTTTAACTATACCCTCAAGTTATTTAGGCCGAGGAAGGTTTCCTTGGCTTTAAATGTGTTGTAATCCTGAGTCAAGGTGGACCCTTGGTAGGACGTTAGTTAAGCCGTCGAGTAGGAAAATCCTCGGTCTTGGCATTATGTTTGTAATCTGAGTCAAGGTGGACCCTTGATAGGATGTGTTAAGCCATCGAGCCAAGGAGGACCCTTGGTCTTGGCACATTGGTATCTGAATCAAGGTGGACCCTTGACGGGAGGTGTTAAGCCATCGGCCAAGGAGGACCCTTGGTCTTGGGCATTGGTATCTGAATCAAGGTGGACCCTTGACGGGATGTGTTAAGCCATCGAGGCCAAGGAGGACCCTTGGTCTTGGGCATTGGTATCTGAAACAAGGTGGACCCTTGACATGATGTGTTGTAAGCCATCAGGCCAAGGAGGACCCTTGGTCTTGGCATTGGTATCTGAAACAAGGTGGACCCTTGACGGGGATGTGTTGTAAGCCATCGGGCCAAGGAGGACCCTTGGTCTTGGGTGTTGGTATCTGAAACAAGGTAGACCCTTGACGAGAATGTGTTGTAAGCCGTCAGCGAGAGGACCCTTGGTGCTTGGTCTTGTGGTATCTGAAACAAGGTGGACCCTTGACGGGATGTGTTGTTTAGAAGAGCGGGGATAAAGTCCTCGTCTCTTGGTGTACGTGTGAAGAGTTGATAGTTGCTTTGCGCGTTGGAAGAAACTGCTTTCGTAAAACTTTGAAATGCGATTACATCGAACTGCAATCCTATCAACTAACTAACAAAAATAAAAGACCAAAAATAAGAAACTAATCTACTGTAAAATAAACTAGACTAGTGATAATATTTTCTGAGGTTGTCGGAGTGCCAGGGATGTTTGAGGTCCTTCCCCTCCTTGGTCTTCAATCTGTAGGTCCCCTCTCGAATGACTTGAGTGATGATATAAGGACCTTCCCAATTTGGGGAGAGCTTGTTCTGTTCTGCCTTCCGACCAGTAGCTTCAATTTTTCTAAGTACCCAATCGCCTACTTGAAATACTCTTCTGATGACCCTCTTGTCGTGATATGCCTTGGTCCTTTGCTTGTAATTCACCATCCTCATCTGTGCAGCTAGTCGTTTCTCATCTATCAGGTCCAGGTCTAGGATCCTATTGACCTTGTTGACTTGCTCATTATAATGAGAATTTCTCACAGTAGGGATGGCCATCTCTGCTGGTGCCATAGCCTCGGAACCGAAGGTTAGTGCGAATGGGGTTTCCCCGGTTGGCCCCCGGGTGGTTGTGCGGAAACTGACCCGTAAGGCTAGGGAAGTTCGTCCAACCATCTACCCTCGCGTCCTCAAGGTTCTTGGTAAGGGCGGTTAGGACCGGTTGTTTCTTTATACCTTGGCCATTGCCTTGTGGTACGCTAGCGAAGATTTTGCATGGCGGACTTTTACTCTTTCCAACTACGTAGTGAATCTTTGTGGAGAATTGCGAGTCCATGATCGAGAGACAATTGTATGTGGAAGGCCAAATCTGCACCGAGATGTTGTCATGGACAAAGTTGATCGCGTTCTCTTCCGTTATCTTGGCTAATGCCTTGGCTTCTATCCACTTGGAGAAGTAATCAACGGCTCTTATCACGTACTTGCAATTACCACGGGCGGGAGGAAGGGTCCGATAATGTCGATCCCCAGCATATCAAACGGCCACGTAGGTATTACAAGTGTTTGCTCAAGCTGGTAGTCTAGGAATGTCGAGAGAATCTTTGGCACTTGTCACATTTTCGAACATAGGCGTGCGCGTCTTCCCTCGGAGTTTGGCCAATAGTACCTAGCGATATGATTTTGTCGGCTAAGGTTCGGCCCCGGTGCCCGCCACAAACGCCTTCATGTACTTCTGCCAAGAGGTTCTGAATTTCCTTAGGATAGACACACCTTAGCAGGGGCTTTGTGAAAGATTTTCGGTAGAGGACTCCGCTTATAACCACGAACCTTGGAGACCTCTTCTTGATGAGTTTAGCTTGAGCTTCATCTTCAGGGAGTTTCTCCTTCTCAATATATTCAATGTAGTCATCGATCCAGCATCTATCCTCTCCATCTAAGAGCATGACTTGTAGTCTCTCGTACGCAGGTTCTTCGGCATAAACTACATATGGACTGGTCTTAGACACATCCATGGTTGCCAGTTTGGAAAGAACGTCTGCGACTTGGTTATCTTCCCTGCCAATTTGTTTGAGCTTGAAAAATTCCATCTTCTTCGTCATATCTAGGACCAGGTCTCTATACTTGGCAAGGGTGGGGTCTTGGGCATTATACTCTCCCTTTACTTGTTTGACAACGAGTTGGGAGTCGCAGAAGGCCGCCACCTTAGTTGCTCCATAGAAGGAGGCTAATTCAATGCCAAATATTAGAGCTTCATATTTCGCTTGATTATTGGAGGCAGGGAACTTAAAACAGATGGCGTCTTGAGTAGTAAACTCTCCTTCCGGGCTTGCTAGTACAATTCCAGCTCCGCTTCTTTCCTTTGTGGCTGATCCATCAGTATACAGGATCCAACAGTTGGATGGGAGTTCAATGGGAGAGTCTTTATCCTCTAGTGCGTTTTGCTTCCTAGAGGTGGGGAGATGCTCACCCATAAAGGCAGTCTCGACCATGAAGTCAACCAAAGGCTGTGCCAGGAGGGTCTTCCTTGGTTGGTAAGTGATATCAAACTCAGTGAGAGCGATGGACCAATTAAGGAGACGCCCGGAGCCGTCCAACTTATGTAGTATCTTCTTCAATGGTTCATTTGTGTACACGGTGATAGGATGTGCAGAAAAATAGGCACGTAGTTTCCTCGATGCAATGACTAGTGCGTACGCTATCTTCTCCACATTGAAGTATCTGCTTTCCACGTCGGACAATGCCTTAGAGACATAGTAGACAGGCTTTTGAATTCCTTCATCATTTCGAACTAAGACAGCTGCGACAGCATGATCAGTGGCAGCTAGGAAGACGTACAGCATCTCACCGGTAGTCGGACTGCTAAGCAGGGGAGGGGAACCCAAGTACTCATTCAACCGTAGGAATGCTTCGGAGCATTCAGGAGTCCAGGAGAAGCTCTTGGTACCCTTCAATACCTTGAAGAAAGGCAGTGACTTTTCGGCGGATTTGGCGATGAATCTTCCAAGGGCTGCGATTCTTCCATTAAGTCTTTGAACCTCCTTGATGGTGGTAGGTTCCTTCATGTCAACGAGCGCCTTGATTTTTTCGGGGTTTGCTTCAATCCCCCTTTGAGATACCATGAAGCCTAGGAACTTTCCGGCTGTTACTCCAAACACGCACTTGCTCGGGTTTAGCTTCATGTTATTAGCTCGGAGGTTGTGAATTGTCTCTTGCAGGTCGGGAACGTGACTGCCTTCCTTGGTCTTTATGACCATGTCATCAATATAAGCTTCCATGTTGCGACCTATTTGGCTTGCAAAAACTCGATTTACCATTCGCTGGTATGTAGCACCCGCGTTCTTGAGCCCAAAAGGCATCATGATGTAACAGTAATTTCCCCCAGGTGTTTGGAAGGCCGTCTTCTCAATGTCCTCTTCCGCCATTTTTATCTGATGATAGCCTGAATAGGCATCTAGGAAGCTGAGAGTTTGATGTCCAGCAATGGAATCAACCAACTTGTCAATTCTAGGAAGAGGATAGCTATCCTTGGGGCAGGCTTTGTTTAGATCAATAAAATCTATGCACATAAGCCATTTCCCATTTTGCTTCTTCACCATAACTACATTGGCCAACCAAACGGGGTACTTAACTTCACGAATTATTCCGGCGCTAAGTAATTTCTGCACTTCTTCTTTTATAGCTTCCTCCTTGTCCCTTGAAAAATTTCTCCTTGTCTGGGAGATAGTCTTTGCCAAATGATCAACTTCCAGGCGGTGGAGGGCTACTTCTTCATTGATTTCCCTCATATCTTCGACTCTCCAAGCAAAGACGTCGAGACTGCTTTTCAAGAGGGAGATGATTTTTTCTTTTTCTTCTAGAGATAATTGGCCCCCGAGCTTGATTTTTTGTTCAGGATAGTCAGGATTGATGACTACCTCTTCCAGTTCGTCAACAGGCTTCATTTCGAGACCGTCACGGAATTATAGAGACTCGATAATGATCTCTCTAATTCTTCTCCCTTCATTGTCATTCACGTTGAGGCCCTCTTCCTCCATAAGTTTATCAACATCTGGGAGACTGACCTTTCCTAGGTCGTGGTTGGTCCCCGAGTTCTGGCCGTTGAAGAGAACAGGGTCTTCTTCTGATACGGGCTGAACTATGCCTAGGTCATCTGCAATTTCTTGGACCATAGGATCTTCCACAGGTACAGGTAGGACTATGCCTTGGTCATCTGCAATTTCTTGGACCATAGGTTCGTCCTCCTCTGCAAGTACCTCACGAATATAGCTCATTCTGGAGCTAGTTTCGGTGGTTTTCTGAGACTTTGAGATCTTTATATTTTCCTCGGGGGTATCCATCTCCACACTTTTGGATTTCTTTCTGTTCTTCACGACATGTTCCAAGAAGTCTTTGGGGGTGGCCCTCACACATCCAATTCCTGCCCGAGTGGGGAATTTAACTCGTTGGTGGGGAAGTGAGGCCACCAGCCCAAGTTTGGCTTGACTTGGAATGCCTATGATTGCATGGTAATCACTAGTCAAATCCATGACTACGAAATTGACTGTGGCTTTGGCTAGGAAGGGATGATCACCAACTTCGAGTTCTAGCTCTACAGTTCCCTTGGCTCCCACCTTGTGATTGGTGAATCCTTCTAGCCTTCCATGATAAGGTTCCAACATGGTGTCTTTCAAGCCCATCTGTTGGAAGGCTGAATAATATAGGATGTCACGGGAGGCCCCCGTGTCAACGAGAAGTCTTTCGGATTCAACATTGTCTATTCGGCCCTTTATCACTAAGGGTTGTTCACGAGCTGCTCGGCTTCCAGCTAACTCATTAGGAGAGAAACTAATGACCTCTTCTGCTTTATGGATCCAAGCAGGAACATGGTATACTTTGCTCAGCTCGTGGATCTGGTCCCTTAGTTTTCTGGTAGAAGTTACCTCTTCCCGTATCACATGCAACTTGGCCCTAGGAGGCCTGCGGTCTTCATCCTCGCTTTTGTCGTCATCTTCACTTTCCTCTTCCTTCCGCTTCCGCTTGTTATCTTTTTTCATGACATAACGATCTAACTTTCCCTCGTCGACCCATTTCTGG
Organism: Adenophora triphylla var. japonica; assembly: GCA_022495995.1. Taxonomy (NCBI): domain Eukaryota; kingdom Viridiplantae; phylum Streptophyta; class Magnoliopsida; order Asterales; family Campanulaceae; genus Adenophora; species Adenophora triphylla. The sequence continues at coordinate 188,670 of JAFEMH010002899.1, forward strand.
ATTATTTTCTTGAGGGCCCAACAGCCATCAGTGGTGTGCCCGTTGTCTTTGTGAAAATCACAGTATTTGTTCATGTTACGAGGGAATTTTGGCTTGTCAGTCATTGGTTGAGGTGGAGGAAGGTTGACCAGCTGCATGATTTCAGAAATGGGCTTAGTAAGAGGAGTAAATTCAAGCTTCTCCGTGCTCCTTGTTTTGTTTTTCCCTTTGGAACCCTTGCCGTTTCCATTATTATTCTGGCGAGTGCCTGTCGCCTCTGTTTCTGTCTTGTCAGCTCCCCTTTTCTTTGTTTTGTCCTCAGCCATGGAAATGGCATAAGCTACCTTGTATAGCTCGGACTTTGTTTGAGGTTCCCTGGCTGAGAGTTCATAAACGAGGGGACCAGATTTTAGGCCAGAGTTGAAACAGACAATAACTTCCCTATCAGTGAGGCTTTCTTCAACCTGGTCTGCCATTTTTCGGAACCGATTATAATAGCTGAGGGTGGTCTCTCCCTTTCCCTGCTCAATGTTGGCCAAGTCGGCCAGCCTTATCTTCCTCTTGCCAGCGGTAGCAAAGTGGTCCAAGAACATTCTCCTCATGCCTCTCCAGCAATCGATGCTACCTCTTTTAAGCTCACGGAACCAGGTCAAAGCTGTTCCGGAGAAGGTGCTCGCGAAAGCTTTACAGAGCAGGTCATCAGCAGTGGTGAGGAGATTCATAGTTTGTTCAAAACTTTGCACGTGGTCTTTTGCATCAGTAGTGCCATTGTATTTTTCGAAATTAGGGAGCTTGAGGTGGGGATTAGGTGGAGCTGCAGTTATTCTCAAAGAGAATGGACGTGTTGCCCAGTCATAATCATCGTCATTGAACTTCTTTCCCCTTTCCATGTCATCCAGTCTTTGCTTCAACAGCTCCCATTGCTTGGTTTCCACTCCCTTGTCACTGCTTGAGCGAGTGCTTCGTTGGGAGCTTCTGACGGATTTGTCCTTGGGGCGATCATTCACCCTACTGTGCTCCGCGTCATGTCGGTGGCTGTCCCGTTTGGAAGGAGCTTTGTCACGCCTTAATTCCAGGTCTTGACCGCCAAGTATCATCCTGTACGGCTCTGGTGTCCTCGGCCTTGCAAATTCTCGATGCCGAGGACGAGGAGAATCCGGTCGACGAGGTCGAGGAGAATTTGGTTGACGAGATCGAGGCGGCGTGGGATGCCTAGGTGCCATGACAAGACGAGCAGGGGATAGGCGTCTGTTCAAGCTGAGTCTCGTTCTTAGGTCCCTGGAATTTACTTCCTCTTCCCTAGGAGTTAAGTGGCTTCTCAAGTCGACCACTGGAGCCCTCTGCTTACTGTTGTGCCGAGGATGAGGAGAATCCCGGGGGGCTTGCCTTGGTAGGTCCCCAATCTTGAGGGGAGGAGGTTGTTGCTCATCCTGTCCCTTTTCGAGGGGGTTGCCCACAGATGGCCTAATAAATTCAGCCATGGAATGTTCTGGGTCTAATTGCAAGAGAGCAGCCTGTGTTTCATACATTCTTTGTAATGTCTCCATTTGCCTATGTAACAAAGAGCGTCGGTCAATGGGTTGACTTCCTCCTGCTTGACCGGCGTCGGCATTCTTTGTTTTCTTCCTTCCTACTTGCTTTCCGCATGTACGAGTAGGACGAGGGAGCTCAGCACCTTCTCCCTCGGCATTCACCTGACCCTTAGAAGGAAGGGTCATGGAAAGGGGAGGAAGGGCATCAGGCTGAGGTAGAGGAGGAGGAGGAGGCAACTCCTCGGCTCCAGTGTTTGCCCCGTTCACTTGGGTTTGATCCTCCTCAGCGGTTACACTTGCAAATTGTCCATCCATTATAAGTCAACAGCAAATTACCAAGTGCAAATTTTCCAAAAACACGATTTCCAATAGATCCAAATTTCTGGCCAAAATTAGGGCAAATTTTGACCAACGACAAACAGCCAATTGCGATTTTTCCAACACAAAAAATTCAGGCCAAACAATTTACTTCAGACGCGAATGGCAGATTCCGGCCGAATTTTTGCAGAATCCGGCGGCAACAAGAACAGAGCCCAAACGGAATAAGAAATTTTCGTTCAAACTAGAAAATTTCCGGCCGAAAACAGGCTGCAGTCGACTTTTCCAGGCCAAACAATGGGTGTTTGAATCGATTTCCCGGCAATGGAACCAATTGATGATGCCAAAATCGTCAAATCAGTCCAAATCCAAGCGATGATTGCTCCGGTGATTGCAAGACCTGAAAATAAGAGAAAACACGTAAACTAAGCCGGGGCGGATCCGGCTAAAGGCCCTCCGGCGTGAGAGTAAGTTCACGATTTGTATATGAGAAAACAAATTGACAGAGTTTCCCCAATGTAAAAAGTAACGTACCAAGTAATGAGCCATGGGGCTTGTATTTATAGGGATGGATTTATAGAATCCATGTTGAAGTTAACTGATAAAGAGATAAGATATAATTCTAAGAGAATTATATCTGTTAAGGAGTCATTGTTTGACTTGAATTGGTGTTGATAATTGTAATCCTGATTGGATCGTGACTGTAGAATCCTTGTTTGATAAGGACTGTGTAATCTGCTAGCCGGAACGCCGAGGAACATGAATGTTCTACCTCGGCTTTGGCAAATAGACCGAGGTAAATGAGTCTGCTTCCTCGTCATTTGGAGATTGGCCGACACGGAGATGTGCCGGGGTAAATGATTTTGTTTTCTCGTCATGGTGATGAAATGCCGAGGAAAGAACTTTTCTCTCCTCGTCACTTGCGACATGGCGGCCCAAGCATGGCGACATAAGGCCGAGATAAACGTTCCTCGTCATACAAGGAAGATCTTACTCGGCTCTGATACTTGGTTATTTAGATAATATTCATGGCCCAATTCAATTAGGCCCAGCTTGAGCAAACCCATGTTCGTATCTCGGTTTATACTGTTCAAGACTAACTTTTTGGGATACAAAAAAAAGGGAAATGAGAAAAACATTTAGGAACTGAGGAAGTACGATTTCTTCACGTACATTAAATGATTTGTTTTTTATGGGTTTCAATTGATTTTTGAAGCTTCCATTATCTAAATCAATAATAAAATTCGAATGCCTTTCTCAGCCCAGCATTCATTCGCTGGTACTAGCAGCTTTATCAGGGAATTTCTCATCTTAAACTACCCACAATACAATGGTTTCATCCCACTTCTCAATTTCATCTAACACTTTTTATAATTTTTCTCATTTATTTAATATTTCATCTACCCATTTTATTTATTCTCTACAATGGCTAATTTAAATTAAATTTCAACTCCCTCCTACTCATCATTCTATACTCCACCACTTTTATTTTATTTATATTCTCTATTTTTATGATTAGTAAAATAATAATAATAATTATTATTTATAATTAAAAAAATATTTCACACTTAATTAAAAAAATATTGCATCAATTTATAGGAAAAAAATAATGATTTTTTTTAAATAAAGGCAAAAATGAAGAAGGATAATTGAAAAATGGGTGTTTTTTTTTTTTTTGTGTCCAAATCAAATGAAACTTATATCAATTTGTAGGGAAAAAAATGATGAATTTTGGTGAAAAAAAATTAAAAAAAATTAATTTACTAGGTAATAATTCAGCTCAAAGATTTGGGATAAAAAAATTTCGAAAATCAAAAGGACCAATTACACGCTGACACTTGACACAACCAGGAAAATAAAAAAAAATAAAAATGAAAACCCCAGCGCCTCACGCGCCTTGCCTGGGCGTGAGGCGCACGCGCCTTGTGTCCTCCAATCAGACGCTGAAATGTGACGGATAAAGAAAAAAAAATAAAAAAAATTAAAACATTCAGCTGGATGAAATCTTTCATCCAGCAATTTCATTTACCCCATTTTCAACCCACCATTGAAGCATTTCAATCAACTGAAATCAATTTCATCCCACCTTTCACACCCCCATTGTAGGTTGTTTTAGTAGGAACCACGAAGCGAGATGGGCAAGATAGCTAGGTTCGACTCCCTAAGGAAGTCTGGGTCATTGGAACAAGAAGCTCACCTCTCTCTATCAACTAGCCCGGTGAACCGAGATCCAATAAGAAGTTGCGCGTAGCTTCTGGTCTTTGAAGTAAAAAAAGAAGGTTGTTGTAAAAGTTGGTTCATCATAATATTGATTTCTTCCTGCTTGGTATACCCAGGCTAAGGTCTCGTCCGGGAACATTTTCACCCACCCTTATTTATATGCAACATACTCCGCGGGGCGAGGGATCAGTGCGGGAGCCGCAGCCTTCAAAATTCAAATGGGGGACGGGTGCAAATAGAATAGTAGTGAGTAGCACGGGTATGCCCTGTGTGGATTCAATCCCTCCCTATCAAAGCGTTGTAATTTGCATTTGTGTCCCAGAAAGAGAAAATCCCGCGACTCTTCCAAAAATTTTGGCAGTCTCTGTCCTTTCTTTCGATCTATCCTCCTCGCCTTTAGCTACGCCGCAAATGTTTTTATTCTATTAGCTATTCTGTTGATTCTAGTTATTTTTATCTGAATAGTATCTTAGTAATCTCTGTCTCTATTCTTTTATGGGTCTGCCCCTGAGTTTTTAAAGGAGAGAGAAAAGAAAAGAATGGGAAGGGGAGGGGAGGGGAGGGGAGGGGAGGGGAAAGAAGGGGAGATGAGAGAATTTAATATCTTCTTGAAGTGATCCCGAGTCTAAGAAGGAAAGAGAATGAAAAAAAATGAATTACACTTTTACCTTTAATGAAAAAAAGAAAAAATTATATTTGAGAGGCAAAATAGGTTTATAAAAAAAGTTTGTCTTATAAGATTTTCTTTCCTTACCATTCCTCTCACTTTCGGGAATTTTTTAAAGAATTTTCTTCCCTCTCGATACACTTCCTTCCTTAAAAGTCTTAGAAAATAAAATATATTAGACTTCTCCTCTTTCCTTCCCTTTTTCCGATTTTTAAAACTCGGGAGCGCACCCTCTAAATCACGTAATAACTCTTAATTTTTAAAACTCGGGAGCGCACCCTCTAAATCACGTAATAACTCTTAATAGTGCAACTCCAAATCACTTGTGCTTCCAAAAGGCAATATGTGATAAGGAATTACTCATCTAGTCGGTCAAATTCGGTCCAATGTCTTTGACCCCCAATTATCAAATACTGAGTACAATTTTATAAATTTTTTTCCTCATATAATTCCTTTTTAAATTAAAAATTTTCAAAATGATAAATATTTGAAACTATTGCCTGAAATGATCACTTTCTTGAAATATGCTACAAGGTGTCGCCTAAATTCGCTACTTGGTGTTTCAAGTTTAGTAATTTAAGCGTTATGCTTATTCCCTAATTATCTAATCAGAAATTTAATGAATTCGCTACTTGATGTTGTGCAATCGCAGCGGAAGCTATTGACAAAAACAAATAACACAATTGAGAAATCGAAAGAGAAAGAGATGTGATTGGGGTTATGAATTTCAGCCGCTTTTCTATTACTCTGTGCAATAATCTGTATGTTTACATAGGTTACAATCATATATATATATATGAGACAAAATCCTAGCCCAACAACTAAGATAAACGAATATAGAAAAGCCCGTAATCCATACCACGAGAGGCTCCGTCTCTCGCACCCCCCTTTGAGGCCCGTTACCAGTTTACACGTCTGTCAGGCCCGACCCATCCACCATGCGGTCGATCGCATCTATGGCAGACCCCATAGAATTCCCAACCGCGTTTGGAGCAGCTTGGACATGCGGTTGACCGCATTTGTGGCTGACCGCAAACCACAACCGCGCAACCGCATGACTTGCCGGACCCTTTGCCAGGACATCGAACCATCACATCCAACAATCTCCATCTTGGCGAGCATTCATCCAACCCAACGGAAGATACAATGAACCAATACCCGAACCACCCCGTGTAGACATCGAACCTCCCCATCTCTAACAGCTAGAGATGTGCAACAAATCCAAACAATGCTTGAACTTGCAGTAGTAACCGACTTTGTCAACATATCAGCAACATTCTCCGTAGTGTGAACCTTCTCTAGCACAACCTCACCCATATCAATCAACTCCCGAATCTTGTGAAACCGAACATCAATATGTTTCGTCCGTTGATGATAAATATGATTCTTTGCCAGAAAAATCGCGCTTTGACTGTCACAAAGCACACTCCACCTTGCTGAATACCCAATTCGTTGACCAAACCTCAAAGCCATAAGGCTTCCTTTGTAGCCTCAACTGCTGCCATGTACTCCACTTTCGTTGTAGACAATGCAATGATAGATTGGATCATAGACCTCCAACATATAGGACCACCTGCAAGCGTAAATGCATATCCCGTAGTTGACCTCCTCCGATCCAAGTCACCCGCATAATCTGAATCAACATATCCCACAACAGAAAGCTCCTCACTCTTTCCTCCAAACATGATGCCATAATCCATAGTGCCCTTCAAATATCTGAGAATCCACTTGACTGCTTCCCAATGCTGTTTACCCGGATTCGCCATATACTTGCTGACCACACTAATGGCTTGCGCCAAATCTGGCCTCGTGCAAACCATAGCATACATGAGACATCCCACTGCACTTGCATAGGGAACCTTTGACATACTCTGAATCTCTTCAGTAGAACTCGGGGAATCTGAGGCAGATAAATTAAAATGACTCGCCAATGGTGTCTTCACAGGTTTTGCATCCCGCATATTGAACCTCTCCAACACCTTCTCCATCCCAAGAATCTTCTTGGCTTCCCCCAAGTCCTTCATGTCAAACTCTGTACTCAACAAGGCCTTCAACTGATTGACCTCGTTCTTACTTCTACCAGTGATAAGCATATCATCCACATACAGTAACAGAAAAATAAAAGAACCATCATCAAGGCTCTTCGCATACATGCAGCAATCATACTCACAACGCTTGTAGCCAATACGTACCATGTAGGAGTCGAACCTCGTATACCATTGCCTCAGAGACTGCTTCAGCCCATAAAGTGACTTCTTCAATATACAAACCAAACGCTCCTGCCCGGGTTCCATGAACCCATGTGGTTGCTCCATGAAAATCTGCTCATCCAACTCACCGTGTAGAAACGCAGTTTTCACATCCATCTGCTCCAACACCAAATCATAATGCGCTACAAGACCCAACACAATTCGAATGGAAGTGTGTCTCACAAATGGCGAAAAAATCTCATTATAATCCACCCCCTCTCGCTGCGAATACCCCTTTGCTACCAAACGAGCCTTGAACTTTTCCCCCTCTTTTTCTGATACTGCTTCCTTGCGCTTGAAAACCCACTTGCAACCAATAGCACGCTTCACTTTAGGAAGCTTCACCAAATCCCATGTATCATTCTTGTACAATGACTCCATCTCCTCCGCCATAGCAGTTACCCACTTATCCTTTTCCGAACTGTTTATTGCCTCCTTAAAAGTACTTGGGTCTCCACTACTAGGAACAAGAACATACGAAGCCATGTCTTCAAATCCATACCTGACCGGTGGCTTGATTACTCTCTTAGGTCTCCCAACTGAAGTACTAGCCACTTCTTGTGTAATTGCCTCTGACTCTGGAAGAGTGAGATCTGCATCAGTATCATCCTCACGTAGCTCCCCCTCAATAAATTGCTTCTCGCTCCCTTTGCTTTCTGGCACCTTCTCTTTGTCATCTTGAGTACTCTTTAACATAGCCTTTTCATCAAAGACTACATCCCTACTAATCACCACCTTGCTTGACTTAGGATCCCAAAGCTTGTATCCTTTCACACCTGTTTCATACTCGAGAAAGACACACTGTTTTGACTTTGGGTCAAGCTTCGACCGCTCTTCACCAGGAATATGCACATAGGATGGACACCCAAACACCCGAATATCGGTGAAGTCTACCTCATTACCCGTTCATACCTCCTCCGCAAACCTGCTGTCCAAAGAGACTCTAGGTGATCTGTTAATCAAGAAACATGCCATACTCACCGCATCCGCCCAAAAGTTCTTCGCCAATCCCGCATTTAATTGTAGACACCTAGCCCTTTCCGCAATAGTTCTATTCATCCTTTCAGCCACACCATTTTGCTGTGGTGTCTTGCGTACTGTGTAGTGCCTCTTGATTCCATGCTCTCTACAGAACTTCTTGAACTCGCCATCTGTGTACTCTGTTCCATTATCACTTCTCAAACACTTGATTTTTCGCCCCGTTTGATTTTCCACTTCAGCTTTCCACACCTTGAACTTCTCAAAAGTTTCTGACTTGTGCCTCATGAAGTAAACCCAAACCTTCTTCGAAAAATCATCAATAAAAGTCACGAAGTAATAATGTCCTCCTCTAGATTCTGTTCTAACCGGCCCCCACACATCTGAATGAACATAATCAAGAATGCCCTTTGTTGTATGCTTACCCGTCTTGAATTGCACCTTGTTCTGCTTTCCAAGAACACAATACTTGCAAAACTCCAGTTTACAAGTTTTCACACCCTTCAACAACTTTCGTTTATGAAGTTCCCGCATTCCCCTTTCACCCATGTGACCAAGCCTCATATGCCATAGAAGGGCATCAGTATCAACCTCAGACTCAACGGATGTGACTCCACCTACAACCGTGCTCCCTAGCAACTTGTAAATGTTCTTAGAGCCCTTTTCACCCTTCATCACAACCATAGCACCCTTAACCACTTTCACTACCCCACCTTGTGCTTTATAGGACATACCGTTTGCATCCAAGGTACCCAATGAAATCAGATTTTTAGAAACCTCCGGAACATGTCTAACATCACATAACGTTCTAACTACACCATCATACATCTTAATTCTTATAGTTCCTATGCCAGCAATTTTACAAGTAGCACCATTACCCATAGTAACTATACCAGAATTAACTGACCTGTAGGTATCGAACCAATCACGATTCGCCGTCACATGAAACGAACATGCTGAATCCAGAATCCAGCCATCTGTCGGGTGCTCCACAGCTGATGAAGTCGTGAGCATATCTCCATCCACATCCTCTGAGAAATCTTCAACCAAATTTACTGACTTCGAAGATACTTCATTGCCTTTACCGTTCCCCTTCTCCGGACAATTCTGCCTCTTATGCCCCTTCTGCCCACACTTGAAACAATTCCCCTTGTACTTCTTCCTTGACTGAGAACGAGAATTCTGCCTCTGCGAGTTATCCCGGAACTGGGATCTCCCACGTTCCTGATTTTCCTTCACAAATAACCCCTCACCCGCAGGTTCATCAACGGACTTCTTCCGTTTATGAAAAGCTAGAAGAGCTTCTGTGACCGGTTGCAACGCCACAGTATCTTTCCCCCAAGTCAACGTAGTAACAAGGTTTTCGTATGTCGAAGAAGACGGCAACGAATTCAACAGCATCAACGCCTTGTCCTCCTCCTCGAACGTTACCTCCACCCTAACCAAATCATTGAGAATTTGATTAAACGTGTGGATATGTGATTCAAGGTCCGAACCCTCTGCCATCTTAAGCCCATACAACCTTTGCTTTAGATGCAGCTTGTTCGATAAAGATTTCGACATATACCTAGCCTCCAAAATTTCCCAAACCTTTGCCGGTGATACTTCATCGATCAAGTGATACACCACCTCATCTGCAAGGCACTGCCGTATTGAAGATACAGCCCGTTCTTGCAACTCCTTCCATGGTCCTTCTTCGACATCATCGGGTTTAGTCGAATGCCGGAGAACTTTTCCCAAGCCTGCTTGAACCAGATAATCCTTCACCCTCCTTTGCCACAATGCAAAGTTTCCATGCCCATCGAATTTCTGAACATCGGACTTCACGGTGATAGAATTAACCCCAGCCATCGCAGCCGTGCTCTGATACCAGTTGTTGTGCAATCGCAGCGGAAGCTAATGAACAATAATCAAGAACACAATTGGGAAATCGAAAGAGAAAGAGATGTGATTGGGGTTATGAATTTCGGCCGCTTTTCTATTACTCTGTGCAATAATCTGTATGTTTACATAGGTTACAATCATATATATATATGAGACAAAACCCTAGCCCAACAACTAAGATAAACGAATATATAAAAGCCCGTAATCCATACGACTGTAAGTGCTCCAATTTGAGCCGTTAGTATTTTTGTTAGAAAATTAACGAAAGTTTTAACATTACTAACATTTCTAACAATTCCTAACCTTTCTAACAAAGTGAGGGTAAATTGGGGATTGCCATTTAAAGTTAAACCAAGAAAAGAATCTCAAAAAGCAAAAGAAATTGGAAAAATTCAAATTGGGCAAGTTGAAAAACAAAATGCTGGAATTTTCTGAAAATATTCCTCCTGTCCAAAAGCCAGCACTGTAGCAGATGAACAGTGCACGCTGACGATACCCTCCGCGTGGACATGTATGTAGATTTCAGAGGGCTATAAATTGAACCCTCCTCTCTCAGTTTACACAACACATTTTACTCACAGAAGCTGTATTCTGGCGAAAATAGAGAGAAAACAGTGGGAATTCTTAGATTGCCACCATTTTCTCTTGAACCTTTCCCAAATTCACTTCAAACATTCTCAAATCACTCTTAAACACACCAAGCTCAATCTTAAAACACTACTCAAGAGGAAGATTAGGGAGAAAACATAGAGGACTTAAGTGTTATCTACTTGTTTTCTCTTTGATCAACTCTATCATCAAACCCTAAACACATTCAAGCCTTGAATCCACTCAAACACAAATCCAAACACCAAATCTTGATACTCCTCAAGTCAAACACCAAATCTTGATACTCCTCAAGTCAAATTCCAAGCCTAGGAAGATAGGGTGTCACCATTGGTAAAGCCCTCCTTCTCCAAACCCTAAAACTCCCTTTTAACTTCTTGTTCATCTTGTTCTTCTCACTTTGATTTACTTTATGTCTAGTTTAACTTAAGTCTTGACCTAAGATGGTCATCTTGAAGTTCATCTTCATGAATGACCATCTCAAATGGTCCACATTTTTAAATCTCTAGTTGATTTTTCTCTTTAATTTCATCTCTACAAAATTCCCCTTCCCAAGCAAATGAAATGCTTAAGTCCTAATGTACCCCAAGGATGGTTTGATATAGTAGATCACCACTAAAATGTCTAGTGACTACTAATCAAAACCTAGGGAAATGGGGACAAGCATGGATGCAAAACCCCCTTTAAAACCACAATTTCCTTCTTGAGAAGTTGCTGTCCAGTAGCAATTTTCTAAGACCTCTGTCCATGGTCTAATTTTTTGGACACAGATAAACTTAGAATTTGGTGTTGACTACAAAATACTTTTTGTAGCCAACATCCAGAGATTTCCAGACATATTTTTACTTTATTTTTTTCGTGAGTAAAACTCCCTTTTTCAAATTTTCTTTTAAAGGTCAGTTCATCAGTCTCTGGAAATCCAGATTTCATATCTGAGATTTCCAGAAGGTTTTGGTCCCTCAAATCATCTCCAAAATGGAAAGTTATTTCACATAAACCTTATTTGAGGTGTTTTTAACAACTTTCATTCCCGGACTTTTCCCAGATTCAGAGATCTTAAAGCTCTAAAGTCCATTTCAAAATCAAGTGTCCACTGCCTTTTTCATTCTGGCAGAAGTGATTTTCAACTTCAAAAGGTCTTTTGAGTACCAAATCTCAACCCAAAAATCATCCAAAAAATCATGGGATCAGTTTAAGGTCTTAAAAAGAATTCCCAATTTTTACTTTTCTCAGTTTCAACTTATTTTGGCCAAAGAAACACACACACACACACACACAAACAAATGGTTTTTGAGCTTGGAAGACTCGTTTTACGAGGCGTTCCGGGTGCACACCAACGTCCTTCCCGGCGCGTAACGTGACCTCCGAACTCGAATCTCTTAATCTCGGGCATTTTTCAAAGTTTTGGCCCTCAAAACAAAAATGGCGTGGCGACTCCGTTTGATTTCAAAAAATCGGGTACATCACAACGACGAGAGGCTCCGCCTCTCGCACCCCCCTTTGAGGCCCGTTACCAGTTTACACGTCTGTCAGGCCCGGCCCATCCACCATGCGGTCGACCGCATCTATGGCAGACCCCATAGAATTCCCAACCGCGTTTGGAGTAGCTTAGACATGCAGTTGAACGCATCTGTGGCTGACCGCAAACCACAACCGCGCAACCGCATGACATGCCGGACCCTTTGCCAGGACATCGAGCCATCACATCCATCAAAGCGAGATATGAAGAACTCGTCACATTGTGTAGCAAGTTTAGACGATTTTCAGATAAGGTTTCAGATTGGGGCAAGATGTTGTGCCATATCCAAACCACCACAAAATAGTTGACGAAAAAAACTCAACTTCACATCTTTTAACTTCAAAATTGGTGAACACTAAGAAATAAGGTAAATCAACAACATCTCAATCATTGTTTTTACTTGTGTTTAATTATATATATTTAAGTTTTTTATTATGTTTTAGTACATTATATATATCAATGTTAAAATTAAAATTTTGAAGGTTTTAACAATTTGATTTCATAATGTAGCGTTAAAGGTGAACATGCTTTCACTCATTTTCATGTGCTATTGGGGAGGTGACGATGAACAACCATTTGATAGTTCTTATTTTCAGAAAGGGCCAAAATGTGCGATTAAGACTCATTGTAGATGGAGATACAATCAATTGATTGATTAATTATATAAAGCGATGGGTGTAGATCGGACACAATATGATTTGGAAGTTATTTGTAGATATCACAGTTCCTTTGATAGCGGGATCGGTGAGTACTTTTCTTTTCGTATTGAAGATGATGCAGATATTCATATAATGTTCGATGTTTCTGCTAAATTTGATGGGATGAGTAATTTGCAATTGTATATGGTCATCAAATTGATTGAAAATTGACATTATAAAGAGTTTGAAACACGTATTACAGAGACCTATGGAAATTCACCAAGTTACTACCGTGATGTAAGGGTTGGTCCAAGTACACAAACACTCGTATAAACTCAAATGTCAAATTATGATAACATGACATGCCCAAATGATCCAGTTAATTTTGAGAATTCAGAAGATGATGTAAATTATGAAGAAAAAGAAGAAGAAGACACATATGTGGATATAATACTAGACGATGTTGATGATGGATATCAAAAGTATAGTAGTGATTCTGATATAGATTTGGGGGAGGGGATGATGGTCCGATTGATGATGACGTGGAAATGCGTTTGTGAAATTACCCGGATCCGGCTAGCGCGCGGGCCTCGGCATCTCGTGGTTGTCGGGAGGTGTCACTGCGCTTGTTTGTAGAGTCGCCACGCCATTTTGATTTAGCCCAAAACATTGAAAAAAGGCTAGTTTAAAAACTGTTGTTGTGTGATGGGATTTTGAGTTCAGAGGTCAGGTTAAGCCTCGGGAAGAGAATAGCTGAGCTCACCCGAGTCGCCTCGTATACACGAACGAGTCTTTCGATACCCCTCTTTCTTTAAAAGTTGTGTGTATGTATGTGCTTTTAAAAATGCATGCTATATATGATGTCTACATTGTATGCTATGTATTGAAATAAATTGAAATAGTGTTGAAAGGAAGCCTTACCAATGTTGGTTCGTGTCTGTCTTCCGCTTGAGAATAGTGTTTAAGTGTGAATAGTGCTCCGGGACGGACCGGGACTGCTTCGGGGATGCACCGGTGTCTGCGGATAGAGCTTCGGCGTGCCTCGGGAGTGCTAGGTGTATCTTCGGGCAGAGTTTCGGCGTGCCTCGGGATTGCTAGGTCCGCTCGGGCAGAGGTTCGGCGTGCGTCGGGATCGTTGGTTGTACTCGGGCAGAGGTTCGGCGTGCGTAGGGATTGTTGACTGGACTCAGGAAGAGATTCGGCGTGCGTCGAGATCGTCGGTTGTGCTCGGGCAGAGTTCTGGCTTGCTTCCGGATGGACCGGGATTGTCCGGCAGGGCTTCAGGATGGATCGGAACGCCTCGGGATGGGCAGGAATGCCTTGGGATGGATCGACAAGGCTTCGGGATGCCTCAGGAGTGCCTCAGGGCAGCTCGAGAGCGCTCGATAGGGCTTCGAAGTACCATGAGGGGCCTCGAAATGCCCCAGAGGGAACAGAAAGGGACCGGGATTACCCCGAAGGGTCTTAGAGGGAAGCCTGAAGACTGGAGGGAGAGAGGAGAAGAGGGAGGTGTATGAGAAATGAGAGGGGATCCCTCTATTTATAGGGTTGGAAAAATGGCCAAAGTTTTCGCGGGACATAGCCTGCCATTACCAATTTTTTGGTTTTTCGGGATTTAAGGGAATCTCGTGGACTTTAAGAGGATTTTACAATAATTGTGTCTAGGTGCAAAATGGTATGTACGGACCATTATACAGGCTGACTATTTTATTATTTTTATAATGGCAAGCTAGTTCTCATCGAGAGATTTCCAACCATATATGACACGTCTCAATCGAAGTTCGTATGAAGGAGTTATGACTTTCGGAAGTTCGCCCTTGGTTTTTTTCGTATGCTTGGATGGAGAGCAGTCCGGATTGGGGTACTTACAGAAGCCCCTCGGCGACGTCACTTACGAAGGAAGTGGGATCGTCGATAAAAATAAGAATCCCTATCTGGACTGCTCCCCGGATGAGAGAAGATGACCAGGTTGGTCGGACGGCTGGACCCTTTGATAGGATTCCTACGTATCCCTGAGTGGGAATCAAGCCAATCGTAGTTCGTGTGTGAGGTGATCGCTAAGGTCGGAGGGTTGCGGACGTGGTGGTGTCCTGAGGTGATGTAGTGAGGTTTGTGTGAAGGCGTCTATACCTAAGTTGAGGCTTAGTTTAGGAGTATGAACCTAAGTTGTGACTTAGTTCAGGAGTATGACCTAAGTTGAGGTTTAGTTCAGGAGTATGAACCTAAATTGTGACTTAGTTCAGGAGTATGACCCTAAGTTGAGGTGTAGTTCAGGAGTATGAACCTAAATTAAGACTAAGTTCAGGAGTATGACCCTAAGCTGAGACTTAGTTCAGGAGTATGACCCAAGTTGAGGTTTAGTTCAGGAGTATGAACCTAAATTGAGACTTAGTTCAGAGTATGACCCTAGGTTAAGGTTTAGTTCAGGAGTATGAACCTAAATTGGGACTTAGTTCAGGAGTATAACCCTAAGTTGAGACTTAGTTCAGGAGTATGAACCTAAATTGGGACTTAGTTCAGGAGTATGACCCTAAGTTGAGGTTTAGTTCAGGAGTATGAACCTAAATTGTGACTTAGTTCAGGAGTATGATCCTAAGTTGAGGTTTAGTTCAGGAGTATGAATCTAAATTGTGACTTAGTTCAGGAGTATGACCCTAAGTAGAGGTTTAGTTCAGGAGTATGAACCTAAATTGGGACTTAGTTCAGGAGTATGACCCTAAGTTGAGGTTTAGTTCAGGAGTATGAACCTAAATTGTGACTTAGTTCAGGAGTATGACCCTAAGTTGAGGTTTAGTTCAGGTGTATGAACCTAAATTGTGACTTAGTTCAGGATATGACCCTAAGTTGAGGTTTAGTTCAAAAGTTTGAACCTAAATTGGGACTTAGTTCAGGAGTATGACCCTAAGTTGAGGTTTAGCTCAAGAGTGTGAACCTAAATTGTGACTTAGTTCAGGAGTATGATCCTAAGTTGAGGTTTAGTTCAGGAGTATGAACCTAAATTGTGACTTAGTTCAGGAGTATGACCCTAAGTTGAGACTATCCTAAGGCGTCTGGACCTAAGTGAGACTATTTTGGGGTGTCTACCCTAAGTTGGGTTTGATGGTGTATTTTGTGGATCATGTATGGAACTTCGTTTGTGGGAATTCTTAGAAAGGAATCATGCCATGCTGTGATTCTTCTTTTATGTAGCGTTTATTAAAGCCATGTCTTGCATTTGATGTTTATTGACATACCTTTTATGTGTTTACCTGCAGGAGGAGGCGCCTTTATGAGGAGGAAGTTGAGGATGTGGTATGCCTCTGACCGAGATAATGAGGACGTGGGGTGCCTCTGACCGAGTTGATGAGGACATGGTGGCACCTCTGACTGAGATGATGAGGACGTGGTGGCGCCTCTGACTGAGATGATGAGGACGTGGTGGCGCCTCTGACTGAGTTGCTGAAATGTTGAGGACGTGTGGCGCCTCTGACCGAGTTGCTGAAATGTTTGAGGACGTGTCGCACCTCTGACCAAGTTGCTGAAATGTTGAGGACGTGTGGCTCCTCTGACCGAGTTGCTGAAATGTTGGGGACGTGTGGCGCCTCTTACCGAGTTGTTGAAATGTTTGAGGACGTGTGGTGCCTCTGACCGAGTTGCTGAAATGTTGAGGACGTGTGGCTCGAGGACGTGTGGCGCCTCTGACCGAATTGCTGAAATGTTGATGACGTGTGGCGCCTCTGACCGAGTTGCTGAAATGTTGAGGACGTGTGGCGCCTCTGACCGAATCGCTGAAATGTCGAGGACGCCACAGGTGTTGGCCAAGGAGAGGAGGGATGGATCCTCTTCTTTTTCCTCCTTCGTACTTACTTCTGCAGACTTTTCGGAGTTATCCGGTCAAGGAAGGTGCTGAGTTCACCGAGGATGATGAGCTGGCTGGCGGAGGCGTCGAGATGCAGGAGTCTTTACCAGGTGGTGGTGCCGGTGACTCAGAGTAGACTCTTTTTTTTTTCTTTTTTGTGCATGTTATTGAGGAGAGCAACAAAATATTTGTATTTATATGCACAATGTATTCATATGTAATGAACTCTTTATTTGCACTTTATTGGTGATAACTTAGGATTTGTTTCTACTCCCTTTTTTGTGTTTTGTGCATGTCACATGAGCTTGAAATGTTTGTGGTATATGGAGGCTGAGGCAGCTTTAGCAGGTTTTCTGAGTAGTCGGGGGCTGAAACAGCTTTGATAGTTTCATGAGCGACGGCGGGAGTGATATCTCCTGGGACTTGTTTGCTTTGTGAGTGATATCCACTCTTTTCATGGTTAGCTCCCTCGGGATGTGTCACAGCGCTTCGTTGGATGTGGTAGGCCATTGCCGGGCTGGTGAGGACATCATTCCCTTAGTTACGGGGGAGACTTTCCATGACATAGATCGCTTGGTGATGGGGGACCGGTTCATGCGTGGGGGAAGCCCCTGCTTTGGTCACTTTGTGGTTGCGAGAGAGGCTTCAAGCAATGCCTGAGTCTCCGGCGTCTTTTAGTCCGTGGACGTTTGCTCAGCGGCCTCTTGTATTGAATATGGATCATTCCGCCTGGGAGAGATGGATGGCACAGCTTAGTACGCATCAGATCCGTTGGTGGGTTCCTCGTTGGGGGATTGAGACTAGGAGAGCCTTTCAGGAAGGTTCCTATGTTGTCAGAGTTCCGGGTTTGTCTTGGTCCTCTTTTTATGTTTCGTCGCTTGTTTCCAGGCATTTCGGGATGATGCAGGAGCCTTGGTTGGAACGACATTGCTACTATGGAGGTAGCTTCTTTTTGCATGACAGATCCAGATGCCTTTCTGTATTTTCTGAGGGTATGGAAGTTTTCCGCTTTCCCTTCTGTGGTGCTCCTTCGACGTCGGGAGAGTGTCGTTTTGATCACCAAGTACCTGGATTGGTATGAGTAGCATATCGGGCAGACCCATGTGGTTTTGGGGAGCAGATGCGAAGCGATTCTGGGGCAAGGTTGCCGTCTCAGCTACAGCCTTAGAAGTGCAGAAGTCTGGTCTAACCCTTAGAATGTGACGGGAGATACTTCGTTTGACTATGAGGCCAGAGTTGACCGACTGACGGAGAGAGGTCCTCTTTTGCAGACTCGCAGGGAGGAGACCTAGGCCGAGGCACGGGCGAATGAAGCTCTACGAGCTACTGGATTGTTTGACTCGAAGGGGAGGACCCCTGATCTCGGAATGAGAGAGACAGAGTTGGCTTACGTGGAGCGAAAGAAGACTCGCTGGGGACGAGGGAAGAAAGAATGAATGGCGAGGGGACAAGCGCGAGTGGCGCGGAATGACCTTCTGAAATTCTAAGTATCCAATCATTGTCATTGTAGACACATTAATTGTTAAATGTTTTAAGTTGTCTTTTAGCATGTTGTGAGTTGAGAGTAGACCGTGCATGAACTCATCAAGAAATGTTTTAACTGTGATGATTTGTGATTTACTTTTAAAGCTTTATCGAGACGCAAAATCTCTTGCTTGCTTCTTGTCTAAGCCTTGATGGCATCCAATTTTTGGATTTTGCGTATGCTTTAGACCGAACCAATGAAGGCTGCTTACGTTCCCCTCTGACTGAGGGGCTCAGGTCTGCGTAGTTCGACCCTCTTTTTGTGAGAGAAATGACTTGTAATGTACAGTCGCAAGGGTGTATATATTATTTTTGAAAAGGTGGGAACGGGTCCCTTTTTGTGTGAATGTCATATTTGATGTAGGCACAAAAGAAATGCTTTTGGGCTTGACTCTTTTGAGAGAGTATGATCACTGAAAACCTTGTAAAAGTGTATGCAAGCCATTGCTGACAGAAAATTAGTGTTTAGCTCTATTTTTTCAATTTTGTAGAAAAAGAAGACTTGTCGAGACATCTGAAAACATGATTTGTTCACAATGATCACATGTTTGCTTAAAACCCTTTGTTGATGTTCGGGTTATTCAACAATAAAACTTGATATGCTTGATTAATCATGAGGAGAAAGTCAACCGGTATCAAGGATCGAATTTGGTCTGGTGTGAAAGAAGGTTTGAGTATAGGAGAGGTAATTGATGAGACCGGATTTGTGGATTTGTATGTATTTATGACCGGACCATTTCTGGTTGCCTACATTCCCCTTAAGACAAGGAGCTCAGGTCGACGTAGTTCGGGGGAACCGTGATTGGCTTTGGGGCCAGGGCATGAGTATTTGTGCGGCCTTTTGACGAAAAGGCTCGAAAAGTTGAATGATGAGGCACGGGCTTTGAGGTGATTCCTTGACAAGTCGTATTTGACGGCAGTTTCAATGTATCCATTGTCTTGATCGTTGCTCTCTCGGGGAGAGGAATAATTTGAATATCGCTTAAGGACTTATGATGCGTTTTTGCCTTCGCCTTCTTCTATTAGCTTCTGACTGGTGGTGCTGGGTCCTTGGCTCTTTTTTTTGTGAAGCTCCTGCTTGAGTCTTTTCTCTTTTTTTTTGAAGCTTCTGCTTGAGCTTTTTCTCTTTTTTTTTTAAGCTTCTGCTTGAGCTTTTTTTTTTTGAAGCATATGAGGGCGAAGGCAAGCCCCTGCTTGAGATTTCTTGATGCGCACGAGGGCGAAGGCAAGCCCCTAGGTTGTTGTCGACATGGGGTCAATCTTTTAATGCTGAGTGACCTTTTGTTGTCCTTTGATGTTGCCGCCGTCGTTGACTTGGTTAAGGTGATGGTGGGGACATGTTTTGGAAATTGTATGGCTTGATGGAAGCCTTTGTGTGGGGTATGGTAAGGTGTATGGGGAGCTATCGATTGACTTTCTCGCACCAATTAATCAAAGTATTAATCATTTGGGAAATTAATTGTTGAGCAATGCAAGTGATCACATAGAACAAAACCATTTCATTAAATGTAATGTGGGGTGCAAAATAATGTCTCAAGTCTAGCAAGAAAAGAAAGAAAACTTGCGTATGGAAAATTGAAGACTTAATTACAATGTCCGAGGAGGACTTGATTGAATGAGAAAAGTACTAGAACCTACGAGGTTTGACTGTATGATTTGTGTTTTTTTAGAATGTAGAGGGGGGAGAAGAGGAGTCGATATTCTTTAGGCAAAGTATCGACGGAGAATTCTCCGATTTGCGTCTCTGTAGGCTCTTCAGCAATTCCCAAATTCACTTTGGTTAGAACCTTCTCGGCAGCTTGGGCCCGGTTTTCCTCTCGTTTGACAACATGCTTAAAGATTTGTTTAATGTATTGCTCATTTAATGTGTCTGCGTCTTTATCAAGTGAATCATTATTAACTGTTTTGATTAGTTAATTTATCATTTGTTAAAGTGGCAATGAGGGAATACTCAGAAAGGTCGAACTTTTATTCAAAGCAGAAGGAAGCGCGGTTTTTGCTACAAACGCATAATCTTTAGGCGTAAGGCCGTCAGACGACTCGAGAGACTCAAACTGAAATACAACAGAATCAGGACCCTTTTTCGAAGCTAGACTCTAGGACGCGAGGGGTTAGTCCAAGCTTCTCGACCTATTTCTTCTTGCTGGCTGTGGGTCTGCGTTTGTGAAAGTTACGCCGTTTTTGATGCTCCCACTTGCTCGGCCTGTCTCGACCTGCCTTATCTCATGGGAGGGCTCGATCCTCCCCTTGGTGTTCCCCGATGCCGGAAAGGATTGTTGGGGAATAACCATTCTTGGATCCTTTCTTCCGAATTCTTCATTGCGGAAGCCCCATGTTCCGTCTTCACGTCCCCAATCATTACGGGAATTTGTAGAGGACTTATCCACCATGCTTACCCCATCATTTCTAGGGAAAGGGTTTCCGACTGTGTTGGGACCGCGGGGGCGTTCCCACTTTCCCTCTTCGATTATCCCTTGGACCACTTGTTTTACCATGAAGCAATTGTCGGTTGTGTGACCGGGGTAGTTGTGGAAGGCACAGCGTTTGCTCATGTCCATGTTAGGCTTGCGAGTCTTTGGTTGGAAATTCTCAAGGGGCTTGAGAATGTTCCTCTTTACCAGTGTCTCTAGGACTTGGCTCAAGGGCATCCCGAGGTTATCGAAATGCTGGAACTGCTGTTTGCGAGGAAGATTGTTATTCCTCGGGGGTGCTTGATTGCGACTTACTTGGGCTTCGTTTTGGATGTAGTGAACTGCTCTAGTAACCGCTTTCTTCTTGTTTGGAGGTGTTTGGTAACCTTTTTCCTTTTGCTTAAGGAAACTCTTCCCTTGCATCTCCTTTGCATGTTCTACCAACCAAGCCACATGGGGGTCAGTAGGCAAAGGCAGGCTGCCGTTTTCTGGGGTGGAGACCGAAGATGAAGGTGGATTGGTTGAAGGGATTGCCACTTGGGAATCTTGGGGAGGCAGTTGAGTTTATACCAACCCGTATCTTGGATTATTGAAATTGGGGCCAAGGGAGTGATTAGTTATGTTTGGGAGCTGGGGAAATGTTTCATTAGCCCCAAGCGGCAGACCAGCGGGTGGTAGGTTTGAAATGTCAGGATATCCGCTTGGGATGTATGTCTCTGGCGGACATTGGGATTTCAAGTTGTGGCTGGGGGGCTCATACAGAGGCACATGATTGAATCCCAGGGGATATTGAGAGGTGTTAGGATCTGAGGGAGCGGGCCTATAGGTGTGCTGAGGTTGGAAAATTGGAGCTGCTTGTCTGAGGCTCGAATGGAGCTTTGAGTGGGAATTGCTTTCCATTGCTAGGTTCCCATAGCTTTGTGAAGGAGGGACTTGTTGGTAATTCTGAAAGGCTGAGGGAGCAGGCATGTCCTCTCCTTTTATGAAAGTCCCATCTGGTTGGGGAACTGCAAATGTTCCAAGATGATGCAAGGCGTGTTCGATCCAAGCCTGCTGCTTTTCTTGGCGTTTCTCGAGAGCCTTGAAAGCTTGCCATACTTCTTCCTTCGTTTGGAAATTTCCCGGAGGCGGAGTTCCGTTTCCCTCACTGTTATCTGCCGATCCCGCTATTGGGGAGTAGCGGACTGTTCGGACCGCTGAACCGGAAGGGCTGTCGGACCTTGTAACTTCGATACTGAAAAGGCGGCTCTCGGTTATCTTCAACCACTCTCAGTTCGCTGGAGGGGGTGACGGGTAAGGTTTAGACATGGGAAGGCCTTTTTTGGATAAAGGGGGGAAGCTTATGCGACTTGCATTTTCTTCTTCTTTTTTATGCTGTTTTTATGTTTTTTTATTGTTTTAATTTACATAAAACAGTGTTTTCTCAGAATCCTAGGTAGGTTGGAAAAGATTGCTCTTCTTTTTCGCAACTATGCTAGATTCTAGGTCAGTGGAGACCATCAGTACGGCTATAAGCCCCTCATTTTGCACCTGTATTTTGACATCCCGGGGTGGACAACCCCGGGTGAGGGTCCTATCGGGCAAGTGGTTTCCACCGGCCTAAAGAAAAATTCCGAACCAAAGGATCGAGCCTGTCATGTTTGTTTTAATTCGTCGGCCATGTGAATAGTGAGCAGAGTCGGCACCTGAGTCAAGATCGGGTCAAGAGTTTGGCATGACCTCTCTTTACCTTGCTTGCACAAGGGATCTGTGACGTTAGGCGTTGGCTAGGTCATATCGTCATGGCTGACGTATTAAAGGCTTGGTGACATGGTGTCATGTGGGCATGGATGTATATTCGGGATGGAGCATTGTCCGGGTGTAGCTTTGGAAATCAAGATCGGGTCAAGATTTTAGCATGACCTTTCTTCGTCTTGCTTGCGCAAGGGATCTTGAGTTCCGAGCTTCGACTCAGAAAATGGCCGACATGGGATATGTATCCAGGCTTTATGACACGGACTGGGTAAAAACCAACCGAGTCTGGACAAAGTGTGATGCAAGCGTGCATGGTTGACACTGGCTAGGATGGGATGTTTGGAATGATCCCGTGCGCGTCCGAAAGGCGTCAGGAAGACCAATCGAACTGCAACCGAGACCACTCCGGGTTGAGGGTTGTAGTGTGCAGTATACATGATAAGAGTGCGCGTAGTGTGCGATCACTAAAATTCTTTTTCTGAGTAAAACAGAATTTTTTGCATAATTTTTATATGTATGTACACAGATGTATTATGATGCATTTGTTTGTTTTTTTTTTTTTGTAAATAAAAAGTAAGCACATGCAAACACACACAACAGTTAAAGAAAGGGGTAATTTGAAAGTTTGACCTTCATCAATGTTTTAAAAATCTTTTTTTTTGAAAGTTTTTAAAATAAAATGTCCCCAACGGAGTCGCCAACTGAAATTACCCGGATACGGATCGCGCGCGGGCCCAGGCATCTCGCGGTTGTCGGGAGGTGTCGCTGCGTTTGTTTGTAGAGTCGCCACGCCGTTTTGATTTAGCCCAAAATATTGAAAAAAAGCTAATTTAAAAACTGTTGTTGTGTGATGAGATTTTGAGTTCGGAGGTCAGGTTACGCCTCGGGAAGAGAATAGCAGAGCTCACCCGAGTCGCCTCCTATACATGAGTCTTTCGATATCCCTCTTTCTTTAAAAGTTGTGTGTGTGTGTGTATGTGCTTTTAAAAATGCATGCTATATATGATGTCTACATTGTATGCTATGTATTGAAATAAATTGAAATAGTGTAGGAAGGAAGCCTTACCAATGTTGGTTCGTGTTTGTCTTCCGCTTGGAAATAGTGTTTGAGTGTGAATAGTGCTCCGAGACGGACCGAGACTGCTTCGAGGATGCACCGGTGTCTGCGGACAGAGCTTCAACGTGCCTCAGAAGTGCTAGGTGTATCTTCGGGCAGAGTTTCGGCGTGCCTCGGGATTTCTAGGTCTGCTCGGGATGAGGTTCGGCATGCGTCGGGATCGTCGGTTGTACTCGGGCAGAGGTTCGACGTGCATCGGGATTGTTGACTGGACTCGGGCAGAGGTTCGACGTGCGTCGGGATCGTCGGTTGTGCTCGGGCAGAGTTCCGGCTTGCTTCGGGATGGATCGGGATTGTCCGGCAGGGCTTTGGAATGGACCGGGATGCCTCGGGATGGGCAGGAATGCCTCGGGATGGACCGGCAAGGCTTCGAGATGCCTCATGAGTGCCTTGGGGCAGCTCGGGAGCGCTCGGCAGGGCTTCGGAGTACCACGAGGGGCCTCGAAATGCCTCGGAGGGAACCGAAAGGGACCGAAATTGCCCCGAAGGGTCTTAGAAGGAAGCCTGAAGGCTGAGGGGAGAGAGGAGAAGAGGGAGGTGTGTGAGAAATGAGAGGGGGAGCCCTCTATTTATAGGGTTGGAAAAATGGCCAAAGTTGTTGCGGGACATAGCCTGCCATTATCAATTTTTTGGTTTTTCGGGATTTAAGGGAATCTCGTGGACATTAAGAGGATTTTGTAATAATTGTGTCTGGGTGCAAAATGGTCCGTACGGACCATTATGCAGGTTGACTATTTTATTATTTTTGTAATGGCAAGCTAGTTTTCGTCGAGAGTTTTCCAACTATATATGGCACGTCTCAATCGTAGTTCGTATGAAGGAGTTATGACCTCCGGAAGTTCGCCCTTGGTTTTTTTCGTATGCTTGGATGGAGAGCAGTCCGGATTGGGGTACTTACAGTTTGGTTCATTATGAAGCTTCGGGAATCAAAGTTATGAGAGAGGAGATTATCTTATTTACAATGATATTGGTGATATTGCTCGAGAAGGAGAAGGCTTGATTGGTTCTCATAATCAACTTAGTTTTCTAGTTTGGGATCCAAAAAAAGACAAAATTGCTAAAGAGACATTTTTCTAACAAGAACGAGGCGAAATTTGAAATAAAGAGGTAACACATTAATTCCAATTGTCGGTTAAGGGTAAGAAAGAGCACAACTCATATTTGGGCAATAAGAATGTCTATAGAAAAAGTTTCCATACAATTTTTATATTCGTGAGTAGGAAAAGTTTGGCTATCGAGAAGTGACCAAGTATAAGGGTCCTCATTGTTGCTTATTTTCTGCAGAAAGCCAAGATCACCCCAACCTATATGCGAAGTTTATTGGTCGGCAATTAGTTAGTCTTATTAAGAAGGATTAAGATGTCAAGATTGGAGTTATTATTGCACACATTAGTGAAATGTACGATAAGACATTTACCAATAAGAAGGTATGGTGTGGAAAACAGAAGGACATTGTAGAAGTCTTTGGAGATTGGGAGAAATCTTATATAAGGTTACCCCGTATCCTAGCAGCCATTCAAAAATACAACTCCAGGACAATTGTTGAGTATACTTATCCTTCTAGTGAATTTCACATGTTTGAACGGGTGTTATGGGAATTTGGGCCTTGTATTGAAGCTTTATCTCATTGTCGACCTGTCATTTCTGTTGATGGTACATTCCTTCATGATATATATAAATGTGTAATAATTATTGCCATAGGTGTTGACGCCCAAAATATTATACTTCCTCTTGCATTTGTTGTTGTTGAAAAAAAGGACTAGGTGAACTGGCGTTGGTTATTATATCTTGTTTGCAGACTTATTATAAAGAGTCGTAAAGTATGCTTGATATCTGACCGTAATCACGACATTTGTAAAACTATAACGGAAGATACATGGTGGCCACATGTGCATCATCGATATTGCTTGGTACATATGCGAGCAAATTTCTTGGATAAGCATAGGGGGATGATCTGAAGCATATATTTTGGAGAGCGGGTAAAACAAGTCAATATAAAAAATTGAAAATACCTTGAGAGTATCTGTTTAATTAAGACTGAGGCAATTAAATGATTTGTGAATTTAGATGCCAGAAAATGGACAATGGTGCATGATGGTGGTTATAGATATGACATTATAACTACTAACATGTATAAGGTTTTTAATGGTGTCATGAAAGGAGCCCGTGAGATGCCAATAACATCAATTGTTGAGACCGCCTTTTACCATTGCGTGTAGTACTTTCAAGTAAGAAATGAGTTTTCACTTAATACCTTATGAGGTAATCCTGATAACCCAAATATCAATCCCCTACACCAATTCAGTTAGAAAGTTCATTATCGATACCAGAAGAATAACGAGAAAGGTATGGAACATCAGGTTAGCATGTTCAACACTTATAAGACGGGGGTGTATCAAGTGATAACTGCACGTCGGAGTGAAACAAAGTGGAAATATCCAAAGAGCATACCTGCACATGTGGTAAATGGGTTGCATATCACATATCTTGTTCCTATCTTCTCGCATGGCTGCCACACCACCTAATCCTCGGTGAGTTTCGTCACCTGATCAAGATAGCCCCGCAGGTTATGTGCAGTAACCTGCTTGAGATATAACGTTCTGTTCCACCTAAAATTTCATAAAAATAAAATTTATAATAAAAAAATTGAAAAAACTATAACGACGAGAAAATAAAGTATGATATATGTATATCTGCACCCAATGGCATGTCGTCTTGTACCACATCATCATTTTCCTTTCGAGATCGCGACTACATACATAGCAACCTTTTTCATGCCCAAATCTATATCCATAAAATATACATCAAGTACTATACATAATGTCGATAATTTGAAATCAAAATTAACCAACATCATAATGCACATTAAAATGAGATAACCATATCTGCAAGACATTAAAAATCCACCGAGCTGGCTCGTAGAGGGGGCAGTCGCATTAAAAAGTTCCCAATATAGAAAAGCCAAAGAATTACTACCCCAGCTATACATCCATATTCTCGAAATATCTCTAAGTGGTGGCAGATAATACAACTTCACTCTGTTGTTAATACGATCGGGCAGCACAGCAGACCCCAGGGCTAGCATGATATACGCACGCACGCACGCATATATATATATATATATATCATGTCCTAGGGGGAATCATCCGGGAGGTGGGACATCCCCTAAAAGCTTCTGACATAATCCCCGTCAATCTGGAACCGTCAGAATGTCAGCATCAGTAATAGCATCCCCATCAATCGGCAACCCGAAAATCATGCCGATATCCTCTAAGGTGATGGTATCTCACCGACTGTGAGGTGGAATGAATGAGTATCCGGGCGCCATCTCTCGATCACTCGACCAATGCCTCGAGCAACCCATAATCGTATTGAATTCTCCCTATATAATGAACCCCAAAAAAACCAGTCTCGGCTAATCTCGACAATATCCTCGGAACTAATTTATTCGGCAAGGTGGAACCACGCCGAAATGAAAGCGGATTCGCAACCTCATTTCGTGCCCAAATATATAGATTTATGGTTGTCATGTGAAGTTAATACAATATTACTTAAAGGCATATGGTAAAATTAAGTTGTTATTTATTTGTTTCAACAAAAAAAAAACTCATTTAAAATCAAATAAAAACATATATACGTGAACACATAGACTTTGAAACATTTATAACAAGTACTTAATAATGAAATAAATAAATATGTTAACATATTATTTCTAAAACTTATACTTTTTTCAAGCAAAAAATAGCACAACAATGTGAAATATATTTTCATCCAAATGATAACAATAACCCCTAATTTTCAAGAAAAATTTGTTCAAAATCAAGGCAAAAAGAGGCACAATGAACGATATATTTTCACCCAATAACAACATATTAACCAAATGATATCAATTTACCACAATTTAAGTTAAAAACCCCTAATTTTCTCTATTTCAATTTACCTTAGTTTTTCCCCCAAAACTGATCTAACTCGTAACAACCTATAAACAAGTTGTAATTCGCTTAAACTCGCTATATAGTGTAGCGAGTTACCTTATTATTAAACTCGCTACATTAACTAGCGAATTCAGTAAATCTAATAAGGTAATTAATTAAGTACAACATTTAATTATACTCGATACACCAACTAGCGAATTCAACGGAAGAAAAAAACGAAAATCGCTAAATCGTGTAACGAGTTTAAAAAACTTGGTCATTCTTTCAAAGATTTATCATTTTGGAAATTATTAATTTAAAAGGGATTATTTGAGAAAAAAAAACAATTTTATGTCATCTTGATTTTCTTTGGTCAAGCTTGAGGACCTTTAAATTGGGAAAAAATAATTTGTAAACTCTAAACCCTGACATCATGTT
Source organism: Adenophora triphylla var. japonica (assembly GCA_022495995.1). NCBI lineage: Eukaryota > Viridiplantae > Streptophyta > Magnoliopsida > Asterales > Campanulaceae > Adenophora > Adenophora triphylla. The sequence continues at coordinate 216,236 of JAFEMH010002899.1, forward strand.
CTTAAAATCTATATATATATATAAAAAGAGAATAGTGTCTTTTGGTATTTTTTACATTCAAAAATAAGATTTTTCCTCCAAAATAGTGAAAATTCTAGAAGCTATTGTTAAAAGTCTTTTTAATGTTGTCCTAATAAATGTTTGAAAATAAAAAAACTAAAATATCTTGCAAAAGAATTGAGCATATATTCAATTCAACAAGATTGCTTATATTCAATTCAACAAGATCCTTATTATCAATTCTTTATCTTTATCGTCAACCTTTTTTTTATTTTTATCATCAATATGAATTTTTCACAAAAAAAAAATAAAAAATCAACATGGATAGTTTTGGCATTATTTATTTAATTTTAAAAAATATACTTGTACTATCTCACTACAAACTACACACTTTTCTCATAGGGCATCCCACTACAAAGTACAAACTACTGTTAGAACATGGATTAATTAATATGTGTTATTTAATTCCATTTGTTATAATCATTTAATAATGTTAAAGTATAGACAAAATGTGTAGAATTCCATTAGGTGTAAGTACCATTAAATGATGGGCATAATGGTAACTTCACACCATCATCTTTATGAAAGGGTGTAGTCCCTAAATGAAGTGCCCCTTCTCTTATTATATAAAGGCTATCCATCAGCCATTAGAGACACTAGTTACATATACAATTCAGTCATAAGAATTCTCTTCATTCATCAAGAAGATTATAGTGTGGGCACTATCATTTAGAAGATCTACTCTTCCCTACTTTCTCATTTATTCAAGAACAAGATCAAGAACACAATCATGGAATCACAAGGTACACGCTTCCGTATTATTCTTCTTCTTCTTCTCCTTCTCTTCTTAATCTAGTTGTGAGTCGGTTCATGGTTAATGGATCGTTAATGTTCCAACAATTGGTATCAGAGCCTACTCATATACTAGATTGAGTTTGAAATTCTTATAAAGCCTTATGCTTTAATTCTTGTATGATTTCATTTAGTTTTTGTTCTTGATCATGATACTCATCTTGTCTAAGAGTATTATATTAATAATACTTCATTCTATTTCTGTTTTTGGTTTACTCAAAGTCTTTCAATTCTTAATGTAAGATTATCCAATTTTGAACATAGCCACCATCCTTGGATGCGTTGTGAGTTTGTTCATATGCATAACCACGCATTTAAAAATGTGATGTGAGTATGCGGATCTACTTGCTTTGGTTGAATATTGATTCACCATTAAGTTAAGAATTGATAGTCTAATTGGGTATTATGGCTCGTTGTCCTGGCAAAGGGTCCGGCGCCCTTTCGAGGGCGCAGGGCTAGCCGTCGTGTAGACTGGTATCGGGCATCAAAGGGGGGTGCGGGGGGCATAGCCCCCCGCGGTATGGTATGACTCTCTCTATTTGGTTCAAAACTGTTCATAAAAGGGTGTTAAAAATGGTGACTTTTCGTCAAATCTGGGCACTGGGCACATGGGCGGTCACCCATCTTGACCTGGGCGGTCGCCCATGTGTACAGCGACTTCAAAATTTGTGGAATTGAAGCTTGGGCGGTCGCCCACCTTGACCTGCGCGGCCGCCCATGTGTGCAGAAGCTTCAATGTTTATAAAACTGCATTTTTTTGGTCATTCGTACCCTTTTGGTCATTTGTGATAATTTGTTAGTAAATTATAGTATCTGGACACCAGTCGCGCTTCGGCAGTTTTTAGAGTTATCGAACTTTAAGAATGGACGGGTAGAACAAAAGGATACTATCTTTTAATGATAAATTTCACTTATTTATTTACCCTTTAAATTTTCAGAAATAACCTTAAGGCTTTTTGTTTCCGATTAATTATATCCTTAACATTTTGGACATAATTAACATGCTTGTTTTCCAAAGGAGACCTTGTTGATTAAATTCAAACTTGTTAAAAGATGAATGTAAATATTGATATGTGATAACATGCTTGTTTTCCAAAGGAGACCTTGTTGTTGACTAAGTATTTACATTCATGGGGTAATAATTGAACTAAACTTTTGGTCATTTTAAATGCTGTGAACCATCCCAAAGGAAGGCGGGTGTTTAAAGTGAATTGTTTATATTTTTTATTGCCGAGGAACAAGTACCTTAAACTTTAGGACACTTTTTGTACTTGATCCGGCCCAAAGGAAGGCAAGTATTTAAAGTGTGTTGTTTAAGCTATTTGTTTACCTTAAGATAAATCAAATTGTGAGTCAATTCGCAATCCAAAGATTAGTCTTGATGTCATGTTGATTATATTTTATTTTGATGGAATTCATTTGATATAATTAATCATTATGTAGTTTCTTATATATGTTTTGTTTCATTCTTGTTCTTCTCCTTCAGATTTGATTAATGCTTCATCCGTAACTACTGCTATAAATGATGCACCTTTGCTTACTGGGACTAAACTTAAAACTTGGAAAAATAATATAACGATGATCTTAGGCAATATGGACATCGATAACGCATTTGGGGAATCAAGTCCCGCTGCTCTCACTAAAGGAAATACCGTTATAGAACGGAAAAATGTTGAGCAATGGGAACGGTCCAACCGCGTGAGTCTAATGATCATGGAAAATGCAGTTTCAGAGACATTTTTGGACAATGTCTCTGAAATCGAAAATGCTGAGTTTTTTCTTGAATTCTTGTGGAAACTTGTTTCCATTCGGTACAAGGGTGACGAAAATTTTCGGGAGTACATTATCGAATTATTTCATCTTCGATCAAACTAAAAGCACTTAAGTTAGAGATTTCGAAAGATTTGCTCGTGCACTTAGTTTTGATCTATCTTCCTCCTCAATTTGGTTCTTTTTGAAGTGACCTATAAATGTCAAAAGAAAAAGTGGAATATTAATGGATTACTTTCACATATGACATTAGAGGAAGATAGGATGAAATATCTCAAATTAGAAAGTACTCACTCAGCATTTACTTCTTTTCGTGGAATTAAGAGAAGAGGGAAGGAAATTGCGGTTGCAAGTAAGAAGCATAAGGGATCATTTAAAGATCATAAAGTCAAGAAATGCTTCTTTTGCAAGGACCTTACTCGCATGAAGAACGACTACCATAAGTATCGCAAATGGCGAATTCAGGATGGTATGTCATTTGGTCTTGTTTGTACTAAGGCAAATTTGGTTTTAATTCCTTAATATACATAGTGGTTGTATTTGGTGCAACAACTCACATTAGTTCATGTATGCAGGGTTGCCTGAATTTCCGAATTCCCAGTGAAGATGAGAAATACATCTATATGAAAGCTGGAAATCCGATTGAAGTTATAGGCATAGGGACTTTTAGATTATTGATAAGTACTGGCTATTATTTTGTATTAAATAATACATTCATTGTACCATCCTTTTGATGGAATTTAATATCTATCACAATTTTGACAAGGAAGGTTACTCTTGTTCTTTGGTAATAATAAATGTGATCTTTATTTTAAATTTCAAACTTGTCGATACTAGTACTTTCTCATATATCGATAATCTTAATTTACTTGACACAGTCAAGAAAATGAATGGGTCCCATAATAATGAAACCAAAACTAAAGGCACTAAGCAAAAATTATCAAGTGAAAATTCTTGTATTCTATGGCATAGGCGTTTGGGTCATATCTCCAAAGGGAGAATTGATAAAGCCTATGTCGGAGGAAATTCTAAAAATAACTTGATACTCCGGATAAAAATTTTGCATTAAGTGTTTTAAAGAATAAATTTACAAACATTAAAGGAAATAAAATTTTTAGAATATCAAACGTCTTGAAACTAATTCATATGGACATTTGTGGACCATTCATTAATCCTTCATGAAATGGTCAACAATATTTCATTACGTTCATGAATGATTACTCTCGTTATGGATACATTATTTTCTTCATGTAAAGTTTCAATCATTGGACGTTTTCAAGTCTTTTAAGGCATAAGAAAGACTATTAAGAACGTTAAATCCGATCATAGTAGTGAAAACTACGGACGGTATAACGTATTGGGTTAATAACGTCCGGGTCCTTTATACTCGCTATTTTTTGAAGAGTGTAGGATTGTCCCTCACTACACCATGTCGGGCAAACCTAGCATAGTATATTGGAGAGACATAATAGAATCCTTAAGGATATGGTAAGAAGTATGTTTTCTTGTACTTCTTTACCTCACTCATTATGGGCGAAGCATTAAAAACCGCAGCTTATATTCTCAATAGAGCACCTTCAAAAGCTACCGACAAAACCCCTTATGAGTTATGGACGAATAAGAAACCGTCCTTAAATCATCTTCATTTATGGGGGTGTCCAGCAGATGCTAGACCTTATAAGGTCTAATGAGGGCAAACTGGACCTAAATACTGTTAGTAGCTATTTTGTAGGGTATGCCGAGAGATCTAGGGGATAAAAATTTTATGACCCGAAAACTAAGACATTTTTCGAGACTGACAATGTTAGGTTCCTTGAGGATGTTGAATTTAGTGGGAGAAATAGTAATGATTTTGAATTTGAAGAGTTAGAGGAACCACTCTTTGTTCCTCAAACTTTAGTTCCTGTTGAAAATCAAGTAATTGTACCTGAAATTCAACAAAGAACATACAATTCAAAATAATATAGAGACTCCCGTAAATAACGGACAACATGAAAATGTTGGACATAATGAAATTCAACAACCTCAAAATGAGAATGAACCGGTGCCCTTAAGAAGATCTACTAGAGAAAGAAGAAATGTTTTTTCGGATATTTATGATATGTATCTTGCGGAGAATGAGGACACCTTAAGTTTAGTGGGAGATGATCTAATCACCTTCCATGAAGTCATTAATAGTCCTAATTCTCATAAGTGGATCAATGCCATTAATGAAGAGTTAAAATCAATGAAAGACGATGACATTTGGGATCTTGTCCCATTACCTGAAGGTGTAAAACCTATTGGCTATAAATTGATATTTAAAACCAAAAGGGATTATCAAGGTAATATGGAAAGATATAAGGCACGTCTTGTTACTAAATGATTTACTCAAAAGGAAGGCATTGATTATAAAGAAATATTTTTTTTTTCGGAATCTTCTAAAACCTCTTTTATGATCATTATGGCATTAGTGGCACATTATGATCTTGAGCTTCATCAAATGGATGTTAAGACAGCTTTTCTCAATGGCAACATTGAGGAAACTATCTATATGAAAAAACCAGAAATGGTGACTAATTCGGATCAAACTAGTCAACTGGTTTGTAAACTTAAGAAATCAATTTATGGGCTTAAGTAAGCATCTCGTCAATGGTACTTAAAATTTAATCAAGTTATTCTTTCATTTGGATTTGAAATGAATCTTGGTAAAAATTGTGTGTACCATAAGTTCAGTGGGAGTAGATTTATTATTTTGGTCTTATATGTGGATGATATTTTTTCTTGCTAGTAATGATAAGGACCTTCTAAAAGAAACTAAGAAATTTCTCAAACAAATTTGAGATGAAAGATCTTGGTAAGGCATCTTTTGTATTAGGAATTATCCAAATTCATCGTGATCATTCACGAGGTATTTTGGGATTATCACAAAAGAGTTATATAGAGAAGGTATTACAAAGGTTTAGCATGGAAAATTGTAAACCACATGACACCCCTATCTCTAAGGGAGATAAATTCAGTCTAAAGCAATGTCCTAAAATTAATTTTGAATCCAAGTATATGGAAAATATCCCTTATGCACCGGCGTAGGAAGCTTAATGTATGCGCAAGTCTGTACTGCATGCACCTTGTATTTATTATTGGGATGCTTGGTCAATACCAAAGCAATTCGGAAAGAAGAACATTAAGTCGCATCCAAAAGAATGATGAAGTACCTATAAAACATTAAACTACATGCTTATGTATATAAAATCGAATCATTTTGAGATCATTAAGTATTCCGATTATGTTTTAGTGGATGCAAAGATGTCGAAAGACATCATATGGTTATGTCTCTTGTTGAAGAGAAATAAGTATAAACTGAACAAATAGATATACAACTTATAGGATCAAACTCCATGTTATTAGATCCATTTTGTAAAGCGTAATCTCTTTTGATGTTTCACGAGCATACTGCTCATATGGGTGAAACAATTTTGATAATGCTTAAATCAGTGGGAGTTTGTGTTGTTTTATATTTCTTTGTGTTGTTTTTATTTATATTGATCTCATTTGGTTAAGTAGGACTAGTTGGAGAATATATATATATGCGTTCTTCATATATATTCATTAATATTCCATGCTACATATCTATACTTAATTTATGTCATTTAGTTGGATATATGTATGTGATTAATGTGGGTTTAGTTGCGAATCAATTACAACGACTGCCCCTTTAGTCCCTATACTTATAAAACTAATGGACGGGATTGTGTTGGATGACAATAAACATGCACATAAGGGTTGTCATTCATGTTATAAATGATTAAGGAATTTATTAGTAAAAGATACATATTAATATTAATCCAAGTGGGAGATTGTTAGAACATGGATTAATTAATATGTGTTATTTAATTCCATTTGTTATAATCATTTAATAATGTTAAAGTATAGACAAAATGTGTAGAATTCCATTAGGTGTAAGTACCATTAAATGATGGGCATAATGGTAACTTCACACCATCATCTTTATGAAAGGGTGTAGTCCCTAAATAAAGTGCCCCTTCTCTTATTATATAAAGGCTATCCATCAGCCATTAGAGACACTAGTTACATATACAATTCAGTCATAAGAATTCTCTTCATTCATCAAGAAGATTATAGTGTGGGCACTATCATTTAGAAGATCTACTCTTCCCTACTTTCTTATTTATTCAAGAACAAGATCAAGAACACAATCATGAAATCACAAGGTACACGCTTCCGTATTATTATTCTTCTTCTTCTCCTTCTCTTCTTAATCTAGTTGTGAGTCGGTTCATGATTAATGGATCGTTAATGTTCCAACAACTACTCCCTCCGTCTAATTCGATTTAGGATTTTCTCTTACGACACATAAATTAAGAAATATTAATAATAATAGAAGAGAATGAGTGAAGCAGGTATTGTGAGTATAAAAAGTAAAATATGAGAGAGAATGAGTGAGGGGTACAGTAATGAGATTGTTGTTATAAGTATGACAAGTGAATATCATTAAATATAAAAATAATATAAACTTGTCATTTTGGGATATTATAAGTCAAGTGGGATGCCCAAAATGGAAATTGGTCCTAAGTCGGGTGGGACAGAAGGAGTATATACTTTCTAAAATGAAAATATTTTATTATTGTTATATTAATGGGACTCGCATATCATACTTACAACAACAACTCATTTTCTCTCTCCAACCTTATTTTTCATACTCACAACACTCAATCCACTAACATTTTTTCTTAATTTCTGAGCAAATAGTAAGTGTGTATTTTATACTTTTTTGGTGATCCCCCATATTATATAGATGACATTTTATCATTCTATGTTTATTTTATTTCTTATTTTTTTTTTACTATTTTACAGGTTTTATTGAACCCCACATTATATAGATGAAAATATTAATACATAAAAGACTTTGCTAACTTTTCGGTGTCATGCAATTTTCGACGAATGAGCCATTATTTTGTGTTGATTTAAGACTTATTTTTTGGGGAGTTTATTTCACTAAAAAATTGGATAAATTGTTACATTAGTTATAACTGCAGTTGTTAATTTTGATTTTTATTTATTTAATTATATCAAAATTATAAAAATTATAAAAAAAAAAAAACAGAAGTCGATACAATTGATGTCATAATAATAAGGCTACTAAATACGTTGACTAAGTAGTAGATGATTTTGTTTTAATCATTACTACTTTGTCTCTTAATAAACTCCAATGTAAGAATTTTTTGTTTTAAAATTGTCTTTTTTATAAAAAGCTTTGTTCTAAACGTTTTTACTAAATTTCTTTCACTATTTTTTTTATTATCAGAAATTAAATTTTTAAAAGTGAATAATAAGAATATCTATCTTCTTTTTCAAAGTGAATACTTCAAATTCAAATGAATTGTCCTTTTAGAATAAAAAATAAATGAATATCAAACTTTTGATTTAGGAATATTTTAAAAATATTTATTTTAGCAAAGATGAATAAATACGCTTGCTATTCCAAATTTTCAATTTTTAATTTTCAATTTTACAATTATATAATGAATAGTAAAATAACAAAGTAGTAAAATAAATCATTTAAGAAAAAATATTTTAAAATAACAATTACTATTGAAATAATCAACGAAGTTTCTCACATCACGAAATATAGAAATATGTGTATCTTGTTTTTAAAAGGGCATCTATTCAGCCATGTTCAATTGTATGTTGTTATAATAGTACTTATAAATTATATAATATCAATAAATTTATTGAAATATATTTAATCTTATTTGTCCCTAGGATGTCACTAACTCTTTCAAATCTATTGTTTCCATTGATTATCTCTTATTCGATAACAATTAATAAAAGTTAGGGTGATCAATGTCTCATGTTGTGTACAAAGAATAAGAAATTTTCCAAAATTTATAATATTATTTCATTAACATTTTCGTCAGTTTATTGGAAATTACTTTCTTAACTATTACTTTTATATTCATCTATATATTTTCACATGGCTAACTTTGCTTAAAATATTAACTTTTTTTGAAATAGTTTTTTGTCCGTGCGTTTAACGCACGGGTGTAGCACTAGTTAGATTAAAAGAAAAAGAAAAAATAATAGGAAAGGGAAAATCATTACCCATTCAATAAGCAATTGAAACCAAACATTGAAATCTATCTATTACTATATAACGACCGAAGTCAATAGATCACTTTTCCCTCCAAAACTGTCACCTAGACATATGTTGGCCAGGTTCATTTGTTCCCGTTTTAATTACCAAAACTACCCCCATAAATATTGTTAACCCAAAAATACCCCTTTCAATACATTAATAGCTAATTAATATGGAGCCAATGTTCTCATTAATATCAATTATGTAGAATAATCAATTAGCAATAACTAGTACAGACTCGTTCATGTACTAGTTATTGCTAATTGTGCTGTTACCTTGTTTTTACTTGTGACAGTATAACACCAGTGAAGAGAAAACAGACACTGTCACAAACATGGCTGTGATGTTTGAGATCCTTAGAGAGAAGAGGACAGTGAAACTGGAAAAGCTCTTATTAAACAGAAAATCCTTTGCTCAAACAGTTGAGAACTTGTTTACTATGTCTTTCTTGGTCAAAGATAGACGGGTTTTGATAGCTGTGGATGAGAAAGGCTCTCATCTTGTTCGTAAGATAAACTATTGTTTTGATAGCTGTGGATGAGAAAGGCTCTCATCTTATGAGTGGATAATGTATGTTTGGTCAGCAGTTCATAAAATTAGCAGTCCTTGATGAACTTGATCCATGGCACTCCTCCTTAACTGGGAGGTAGCTATTATAAGGATTCATGATGACCAAGATCCCCAACAAAGATTCCTACTTTAGATGGGATTTTCACAAACTTTAAATGATTTGAACCAAAATCCCAAATTGGGTTACTCTACTAAAGCACAGTATCAAGAAACAATTGACTTAACAATGGTCAAACACAAAACATGATACAGATTAAGCAACATGACAAATGGATAGGGTTTTAGATGAGATTGAAGAGATGGGTTCTTGTAAAAATTCTTAACTTTTGATGGATTTTCAGTATTTAATGATTTCAACCAAATTTCCCAAATGGATTGCTCAATTGAAGCACAAGTTCTTGCAGAAACTCAACTATCGATTAATTGAGTTATTTTGGAATAACGAAATAATGGAGCTGTAATGTCCATTAAATGTAAGCCGACCTTGGTTGTAAAGTCCCAAAAATCAATTAATGTTACATATTCAAAATAAAATTAAAATACATTAATATTATTTGTATAATACATAATCATTTAAAGTAAATTTAAATAATATTACATAATAGAGTCCCAGATTAATACAAATTTTGCAAAACAGAATAATAAATATCAAACAAATCAAGAAATACAAAAAGCCAGTGGAACATGAGAAGTTGCTCCGAATTCAAAATTTCAATTTGAAACAATTGATTCTAACATATTCTACAATTCAACTTCTTCTATAAATACCAACAACAACAAACTCAAACACTGCGTATGTGGTTCTCTGAAACAAATACAATACACTTCATCTTCCCTCCCCCCTTTCAAACAACCAAACACCACCTACATTCGTTTTTTAATTTTCCGGCCAAAATTCACTTTACAAGTCACCGACATCCCCATTTGCTAACGCCAGACCCCAAAATTAGTTTCTACAACTTAGCTTTACCTTTCACAGTCCATATTTCAGGGAAATTTTGAAGAATTAACACCAAAAATTAGGGATTTCACCCACAAAATTGATTATCAAATAATTGAGTTCAAGTAAGGGCATTTTCTTAAGAAATAAACATGACAAAGGATGTCAGTTTTTGGATAAAGATATAACGAAGAAATTAAATAGTATGAATTTCTATTTTATAAATTACAAGAAAATAGATTTTATGATGTCAAATCTGAGTACCTCCGAAAAACAATTTAATCAAAAGAAATTTGAAAAATAAGAACCCATGAAGAAGATGATGTAATAAATATTGAGCTAGCAAAAGTGGAATGGCGAATAAAGGTGAGTTTTATACTAAGACCCATTGCTCACAACAAGGAATGAGCATTTTATGATTCTGGGGTAACTTCTACTATTATAAATAAACTATTATTGTTCGAATTTTCATTTTTTTTTTGGAATTATGATAATGTTCTATGGCTAGCAGGGTGCACGTGTTAATGAGATGATTAGAAAAGCTCAAATATGATCATTGCATGATCAATTTCAGTAGAGTTGGAATTGTTTACGACTTTGAATTTGTAAAAAATTATTAAATTTTGGCCTATTTGTTATAAATTCTCAAGTTTGACTAAAAAAGTCAAAATCAAAGATAGATGGCACAAATGTGAGTTTTAGTATAATACAGAAAGAATTTTAAGAAATTATGTTCAAATCCATATTGCTAAATATAAATTTGGAAATTTGGTCATAAAACACATATATACTATATAATGAAGTATATTATTAAAATAAAATAAAAAACAAGATGTAGAGGCGAAGGCGAAGGTTATACCAGATCTAAAATGAATCTGTTATTCTTTTGTTTATATAACTGTAGATATATGTAGAACATATGTATTCAACGAAAATGAAGCAAACGAAATGAAGAATATCGTGGATTTGAGATGGTAGGATATAAAAATATTCCGAATCGGTAGTCTAAATATGTATTGATAGGTTTTATGCCGGTGGTAAAAATTAACATATTGGCGTTGTTTCGGTGGCGGCGGAGTAACTTGGTGGATAAAGGTTTAATTTTTGAGTGTGGTGAGTGGACTAGGAGGGGCGGCGGCGGATTAGGTTTAGGTTTGAGTTTGCAGAAAGAGGGTCCTTATAGTCTGGGTCAGTGGATGTGAAAATCTAATGGATTAAATGAGCCATTCTCAATTGGGCTGGCATTTGCATTGTTTATTATTTTTATTTCACATGTTGTTGTTGTTTTAGTTTGAAATGTATTTAATTTGATGGTTCAAGTACTCTTTCTGTCTCGAAAGAATAGAATAAATGTTGCATTTGTTCAACTAAATTTTGATCAACATTTAATAATAAATAATTTATCTTCATGAAAATTTAAAAATAGTTATAAATAGTGGTACTACCTCTATTCCAAATGATCTTTCTATAAGTGGTACTACCTCTATTTTCTTTTGTAATTTTATTATTAAAGTCATATATATTTTTATTGAATACATTTTGTTTTTATTTAAGAAAAAAAGCATAATTTATATTTATAGTTGTATCAGCTCTTTTAATTTTGTTTATGTTATTTGTCAAAAAAAAAAAATGATCGTACATTTAACGCACGGATGTTAGACTAGTTGTAATCTAATGTGTATTCCTTAGCTTAGATGTATCAAAATTTTAATATCAATATTTCAATACCTGATTATAATGTTTAGTTCCATATAATCATTTTCACCTGCCAAATAAGGCCTACTATATGTTTTCATAATTGTAGTTCATCATTTCAATAAATCAAATATTATTACAGTTTAGTAAACAAAGTACCAAATATATCATTAATAATTATTTTTTCCATCTATATTATTTCTTACAATAAAATAATTAATAAATTACAATAATTTTTAATTTAATAATAAACGAATAATTTATATACTTTTCACCCAATAGCAACAATTATTTTGTATCAAAAATTTAATTCAAAGGTAAAGGATATTTTGAACAAAAGGGAGTAATGTTTCAGTTAATTTACGATACAAATTGATGGACTTGGGTTTGCTACGGCCATGTTAGTTTTATTAGAATAATGAGGGTTAGACGAAGTCAATTAAAATAGGAAAGAGAAGAATTGAATTGAATTGAAAGACTCAATTGATTATGATGTTAGAGATACATATTTATAGGATTACAATGAGAAATCTCCTAGAAGGAGAATGTTTCTAAGATTGTGTTTCCTAATCTAATACAAGGATTAATCTCCTAGAAGGAGAAGGTTTCTAAGATTGTGTTTCCTAATCTAATATAAGGATTATGTTTCCTAATCTATTTATTAGAATATATACTTGAATATAATATAATGATATTATATTTCTAATATGCCTCCGCAAGATGAACGATCTTTGGATAAGTCCAATCTCGGAGAGTGATGAGATGAACCGGGTTTGATGAAGCGGTTGAAGATGTGTTCTCGGACATGTACGTCGTTTCTGATGAGATGTGGTTCCTCGCATCCGAGGTGGTGATAGGTTGATGCATGACTACGTCGGAGACGGTGGGGTTGTGGAGAGGAGTTTTCGGTTTTGCCGAGAGAGTTTTGAAGTATGAGTTATGCACGTGGAGTCACCTTGTACAAGTAGGGGTTTTACACCTCACGCGTGAGACGAGCACGTGGAGTCATCTTGTACAAGTAGAGATTTTACCCCTCACTTGTCGGTCAAAGGGTTTTTGAGGTTTGTTTTACGTCGTAACGACGAGAAATTTTGTTTTAAGTCTCAAGGACGAATTTGGTTTGTTTTTTCAAAAGGAGGTTGAGTGAAGAGGAGAAAAAAAAATACTCAACGTTATATTGAGATTAAAAAAATTAAGAGGGGGAGAAATAATACTCAATGTTACATTGAGATAAGAGAAAAATTTAAGAAGAAAAAAATTTTCGAAGGGGAGAAATAATACTCAACGTTACATTGAGATAAGAGAAAAATTTAAGAAGAAGAAAATTTTTGAAGAGGAGAAATAATATTCAACGTTACATTGAGATAAGAGAAAAATTTAAGAATAATATTTTTTTTTTGAAAAGAAGAAATAATACTCAACGTTACATTGAGATAAGAGAAGAATTTAAGAAGAAAAAAAATTTCAAAGGGGAGAAATAAGATAGTGAGATGCCGAGAGACTTGAAAGAGAATTAAAATAGAGAGAAGAGATTAAAGAAGAAGAACATATAATTAGCCTTAATCTAATCTAGAAGAAAAGAATATGGTATAAGAAGAAGTAAAAGAAATATTAAAGAAGAAGTAAAAAAATTATTAAAGAAGAAGAGGATGAGAGGGGTAAAAAAAATATTAGAAGAAGGACAAGAAGAATGATTTTTTTTTTTTTGATACTCAGGTTTCCAACTTATGTCGGACTAAACCTGGACCCCCAGGCTTCGGTTCCTTAGAGTGCTGGGGGAGGTAAATCGCGGGATATGCCCAAGACAGTCAGGGTGGCAGCACCCCTTATACTCCTGGCTCCAAGGGAGCCCTCCTACAAGGCATTTACATCACTCTTACATCACCAATTAATTGGCTGCTTCAGCTGCTCCTGCCAAGATTCGAACTCCCCACGCCGAGGTTGCAAGCCCAGCAATGCTGCTTCCTTTACTGCTCGAATGTGCCCCGGGAGACTCCAAAGGCTGCTGAAACTCATGGTATAAATATTTTCACAAAGATTCCCCAGGGGAAATCGAACCCATGACCTCCCGGCAGGAAGGCCGATTAGCATACCACAAGGTCAGGAGACCTTAGGTGACAAGAAGAATGAAATTGATTGGAGAAGAGAATGTAGAAGAAGAAAATTAAAGAAGGCGTTGATTAAAGAAGGGAGCGGAAGCAATCAGGCCACTATAGATGGATAACTCTGATACCATATTAAAATAATGAGGGTTAGACGAAGTCAATCAAAACAGGGAAGATAGGAATTGAATTGAAAGACTCAATTGATTATGATGCTAAAGATACATATTTATAGGATTACAATGAGAAATCTCCTAAAAGGAAAAAGGTTTCTAAAATTGTGTTTTCTAATCTAATACAAGAATTAATCTCCTAAAAGGAGAAGGCTTTTAAAATTGTGTTTCTTAATCTAATATAAAAATTATGTTTCCTAATCTATTTATTACAATATATACTTGAATATAATATAATGATATTACATTCCTAATAAGTTTCACCCCTTTGTCCAATATTGTTGATTTCAACCACGTCAGAAAGCTTATTTTGTGGGGCTAATATCGCTTCAACAATTGTTGATTTCTTCGAGCTCAAAAACATCTTATCAATAGAAAATAAAAATAGACAAAGTAATAACATACAGCCCGCAAGTCGGAGCGGTTCAAAATCTCAAATTGATCTTGCAGTTTAACTTAAGTTACTACTGTCATGTCGACATGGAGTGGTCCCAATCGAATTAAACAATTAAGCAAAAAATATCCAAAAACTCCAATAATATGTTTGTGCCACTGCGATTGATGTTTGCTTGACCTTAGGTCTAGTCCCCATTCTAAATACATAGTGGACCAACCAAATAGTAAATCCGGAATTATGAGTTTTGTTAAAACTTACTCGATTTTAATTTCTCAAAAGGTTACTTCAATCATTTTACTTTACTGTTCCACATTCCCACATCATGCACCATATTAAAGGCACATGCATATCAAAATTTAATCTCAAATTATCGTTTTAAAATGATACATCAAACACATTTATATAAAAACTGTTCCGCTTTTAAAAAAAATTGTTCCGTATTTAAAATTTTCGTTTTCAAAACTGTGCATCAAATGAGCTCTCGTTATTATAAAAATTATGATCCCAAATCCACCTAACCCATTTACATATGCATTTTATATATTGATATAAAGTCATCAATTAAAAACCTTCGTAATAACAAATTAAACAATTTTGGGAGTGAAGGGTTGATTATCGTTGAGCTTATTTGGGAAAGAAGAAAAAGAAAAAAAGAGTAACTGTCTACGACGAAAGCTTTGAGTTTAAAATGCGCATGTTTTTGAATAGAAGTAATGATAGATGTCTTGTGCTATGTGGGACATCAATTTTACTTCATCCCACCACGTACTTGACATTACTTGACATTGGTGTTCTGTTCATTCCCTTGATGATTGGGTAAAGCATAGTACTTCATCCGTCCCTGACAAATTTTATCGTTCTAAATTTTTTTACACAAACTAAAAAAAAAATGCATTTAATATATACCTAATGTACTAAATTAATCTTAAAATATTTCAATAACCTAGGCAGTTTAATGTTTTTTACAATAAAAAATAACTAATTATAAATGAGGTGGTCTCCCATGAGAACAAGGAGATCCGTCTCATCCATGAGACGGGTCGGATCCGACCCGCCAAAAAAAAAAAATTGCTCCAGCCATCGTTTTTTTCCTTTTTAGTGCCACGTGATCCACCTCTTCTCTTCTCATGCTGCCACGTGATCCACGTAAAGGGCTTCCAGAGAATGAAAAACTGGTGACTTATGTTTGAGCCATTAAAAAATTCTACATTGATAATTGGCCCAATAGATAATTGTTTTTTTATTTATTTTATTTATTTTATTTTATTTTATTTTACTTTTTTTGTTTTATTTATTTTATTTATTTTATTTACTTAAACTCAAAGTATTAGGAATTTTTTATTTATTTATTTATTTTATTCATTTATTTATTTATTTTATTTTATTTTATTTTATTTTATTTTATTAATAATAAACACTGACTTCTACACACACAAACACATAATAATGTGCGTCATACCAACTATTACTTAAACAAATGAGAAGTATTACTCAAAATGAAAACAGTTCCTAACACTATTATTAGTTAAAAAAAAATAATATTACTTCACAAGTGTAGTACTATTACTTATAACAATACCAACTATTACTTAAACAAATGAGAAGTATTACTCAAAATGAAAACAGTTCCTAAAACTATTATTAGTTAAAAAAAATAACACTATTACTTCACAAGTGTAGTACTATTACTTATAGCAATACCAACTATTACTTAAACAAATGAGAAGTATTACTCAAAATGAAAACAGTTTCTAAAACTATTATTAGTTAAAAAAAAAAAAAGTAATAGTTACCATCTCTTAATGTAATGACTGAATGTATTATTACTTTAAGTCATTGATTATGTAATACTTTAAAAAAAACACTATTACTTCACAAGTGTAGTACTATTACTTATAGCAATACCAACTATTACTTAAACAAATGAGAAGTATTACTCAAAATGAAAAAAGTTCCTGAAACTATTAGTTAAAAAAAAATAACACTATTACTTCACAAGTGTAGTACTATTACTTATAGCAATACCAACTATTACTTAAACAAATGAGAAGTATTACTCAAAATGAAAACAGTTCCTAAAACTATTATTAGTTAAAAAAAAAAAAATAACACTATTACTTCACAAGTGTAGTACTATTACTTATAGCAATACCAACTATTACTTAAACAAATGAGAAGTATTACTCAAAATGAAAACAGTTCCTAAAACTATTTTTAGTTAAAAAAAATAACACTATTACTTCACAAGTGTAGTACTATTACTTATAGCAATATCAACTATTACTTAAACAAATGAGAAGTATTACTTAAACAAGTGTAGTAACTATTACTTTATATGCCTGACTGCACATTCTTATCCGTCCCACTCTCACTTTGAACACTAATGATTAATGAATATATTAATCATTAAATATTAAATGTTATAGTAAATATTTAAAAAAAATTAAAATTTAGCTTTAATTAAGAGTAATTTTGAATTATTTCCATAGTCAAAATTCATCTTGACCAAGGTTTCTTCTTCCTTTTCTTCTTTGCAATGGTAACTATGCTTAGACATCGCCTCCTCATCATCATCACTATTAGGTAATCCAATTTGGAGTGCAACCCTCACTTTCTCCATCTTCATCTCTTCTTTCATCACTTCAAATTTCTCTGTTTGCGAACCACTTCATGCGTATTCATTTCAATATATGCTACACCAAATTTTGTAGTCCCATATCCTCAAATTTCGTATTCATTTTGGGAGGAAGGGAATTGGTTTGTCACCGGTGAGAAGGAGGTCGGGAAATAGAGAGAAAGGTGAGGAGGATTCAAGGGGACGCCGGCGAACTGGTTTGACCTGGGAGCAAAGGAGACGGCGATGGTTGGAGAACAAGGGAGAGGGCGTTGCCGTAGTTGGGGAAGAGAAGAGGAACGGTGAGGAGTGGATTTAGATCGGTGAGGGGTGATTGTTGTTGCCGATTAGAGGGAGAGGACAATGGTCGCCGGCGAATTGAGAGAGAAGCCTGGATTGCGTTTAGTGAGAGGGAGCGTCTAGAGAGAGAGAGAGTAATGAGCCCATGGGTCTTGGTCTTGGATCCGACCCGTCTCATGGATGAGACGGGTATTCATGTTCTCACATGAGTTTTTGTCATTATAAATAAGGATAGTTTAGACAAAATGTGTTAAAATTTTATTAAAAAAATCAAATTTGCAAATATTTTGGTACAAAAAATATTTTCTAAAACTGCAAGTAGTTACTAATGACTTATTACCTACGTCGCAATTTAAGATTCTTTTTTTTTCTTTTTAATTTGTCTCAATTTATATAAAATAAATGTTTTATGTAATTATGGTAAAGTATGAATAGTGATTTGGACAATGATGTCCTCATAAAGATCATATAATTATAATAAAAATGATTTATCTGTCTACTTTTCACTCACTTATTTTATAAATATTTTTTGAATAATTATGTTTTCAACTCAATACTATTATTAACTCATTTTTTCCTTAGTTTTCTACTAAGGATGCAAAGTTAAAATAAAAACTTTAAACCGTGAGGAGGGAGGACATCTTATATTATATACTAGTAAAAGCCTATGTTTGAGTACGCGTTTTTTTTTTTTTAATTAAGCCCGTGTCCGAGGACACGTTTTTTTTTTAATTTAAATTTTTTTTAAAGGGCAAAATGGGAAATGGACAACTTAGTAAGGGCAAAATGGGAAATTCGACACTTGGTACTGTTCATTGTACTGTAGCACCCCATTCCCATTTATACTATAGATACTTAATTCGTCTAAAAATGAATGAATATTTATTTTTGAACAGTATAAATCGAGGCACGAATATGGGCTTGTCCGGATAAGACCCAAGTGGATTGGGCTATAAACATAATCCATATCAAGTCACGACATGAGCTTCTCGTCCATCTATCTCGGCATCAATAAGGCCGACCAAGGCTCAGCAAGCAAGCATAAACAAAGCCCAACTAAAAGAGCCGAGGAGACCTCCCTCGTAGGCCGAGATCCTCTCCCTTGAGACCGAGGTGCCTCCCTCGGCCTTGATGTTGACAACGGGCTCCTCTTATTTCACATCACTTCCCCGGCTCATCATGGACCGAGATAACCATGTATGACGAGGAGAGGAAAGTTTGTATCTCGACATACCAACGTATGGCGAGGAAAGAAATATTTGCATCTCGGTGTACCGGCCTATGACGAGTTATGGAATTTCTGTATCTCGACTTTCCGACATAGCAGACATTGCAATCTTATTCAAACAAGAATTAAGCAGTTACAATCTTATCAGAATTGTAACCACCTCCTATATCAATTCAAGTAAAATAAGGACTCTCTAACAGATATAATCCTCCTAGGATTATACCTTATCTCTTTACAGTCCAAGTTCAATATGGATTATACCAATCCATCACTATGAATACAAGCCATTATTTCCATATTCTGGTACGTTAATTCTTTGACTTAAGCTTTGTCAAATTATTTTCTCTTTCTACAAATCGTGAACTTACTCTCACGCCGGAGGGCCTTCGCTGATGAAGCCCCGGCTTAGTTTACGTGTTTTGTCTTATTTTCAGGCTAAGCAATCGCCGGAGTACAACCGATCGCTTGGATTTGGGCTGATTCGACTTTTTGACATCATCAGTTTGGTTCCATTGCCGGGAAGCGATTCAAACGCCCTTTGTTTGGCCTGAAAAATCACTCGCCTGGATCTTACTTTTTGGCCGGAAAATTCTGTTCTGCCTGTGCTCTGTTTTACGTTCGGTTGGATATGCAATTTTCGCCTGAAAAATTGGTGTTTGGCCCGAAATTTTGTGATTAAACAATCGCAATTGAACTTTGTTTTTTGGCGTTCGAAATCTGTTCCAAATTTTGGCTGAAAAATCGTTGTTTTGGCTGGAATTGTTGTTTTTGCCAGATTCCGGTGACTAGAAAAAATTGCCCGTTTTGGTAATTTGTGCTGTTTGCAATTCTAGTATCAATGGAAGACGGTCAGTTTGCAAGTGTTACTAACGAGGAGCAGACCCAAGTGAATGGGATCCCTCCAAAACACCGAGGTACTTCCACCTCCACCTCAACTTGAAGGACCACCTCCCCTCGGCATGACTCTCCGTTCCATGGGACAGCAAACTGCCGAGGGGGCAGGTACAAGCCTTCCTCCTCCTCGTCATACTCGTCCACGAGGGAAACGAACTAGCAAAAAGACGACGAGGAACGCTGATTTCGGACTAGCTGAGAACACCCAGCCCGCCGATCGACGTACCTTATTGCACCAACAGATGGAGACGTTGCAAATAATTTATGAGACTCAGGCTGCTTTATTGCAACTGGATCTAGAAAACTCAATGGCCGAATTCATTAGGCCTTCGAAGTCAGGAGGCAACTCTCGTGGAAGGGACACTCAGGGTGAGAGACGAGATAGCCAGAGGAGTCCTCCTCGTGGCCAATATCCTCCTCCCCGTGACACTGCTGTACGTACCACCTAAGCAGAACCTCCGAGATGCTCCTTGTCCTCGGCCTCATGATCATGAAAATGAGAAGGAAGTGGTGGACCTAAGGAGCCACTTAAATTCGAAGGACCAGGAGGTAGACTCAAGAGATCTACGAACGAGGCTCAGTCTGTCTAAACGTTTATCTCCTCCTCGTCTCGGCATGGTCCCTCGTCATAACCATCATAGGCGTGATTCTCCTCGTCCCCGGCGTGATTCTCCTCGTCCCCGACGCGACTCACCTCGTCCCCATCGCTTTGCAAGGCCAAGGACTCCACAGCCATACAGAATGGTCCTCGACGGCTGTGAGGGAGAGCATAGAAGGGATCATGTGTGGGCACCCCAACCCGGACACTAACTCGTGTCCCGAGCCGGAGAGCCCAACTACAAAAGACCACATGTAATTTTTGAAAAACATTTGACTTAACTTAAACAGAAACTAACTTTAACCTTGACATTCAAATACTAACTTGAGGACATCTCCACTTGGAGGAAAAGGGTTAAAAACTTAACAAACTTTAAACCACTTATTTACAAACATTTACAAAAGTTTCCATCTAACCAACTTTAAACAACTAACTTACTTAGTTACCATATTTACAAAATTTCAAGTTCCAAATTACCCATTTACATAACTTGTTTTATCAACAAACTCCAATAAAGGAGTAACAACCAAAATACAACCCATCTAAACATCACGTACCAAACAACCCAAAAGAAGTACAAACTCCGCACCGCCCTCACTGGTCGGGTCCTCCTGTCTCAGGTCGATCTAAAACATTAATGGGAGAAGGGTGAGAATAAATCTCAATAAATTATCATGAATGCACAATATGCCAAGTAAAATGCAACACATATACGATGCATATAACACATTGGAAAAGCCGTAAACACATTCCGTTACCTTGGTTTACCTTTTCCGTCTGACCAATAAGTCATACAATATTGGAAGATACAACTCCATCAAAACCAATAACATATAACAGAGAGAGCTATTATAATAACTCCTCTCTTGTGAACTGCTTAGGCATATTCACATCTTATAAGACCCGTTTTCCAGGGAACCATATAAGATAGTAGCAACTCTGTAAGGCTTTTGACTCAATACAAATGCTATAACCCCAATCTGTGGCCACAGAAGGGGACATTCACAGGTATAACGTAATCCGATCACATTAGGTCACACTTTCCATAATTGATCGTATTCTGTTATACCCCTAAACATCAGCTGATTAACACAAGTCAAGCACATAATAGTTACTTGAAATAAAATCCACCAAAGGGATGAGAATATAACAACATGGTAAAGCATACTCATGTTCAATCCATAATATAGTGCAACATTCATTTTATACACTATATATATAACCATCAATGCATATGAACTCAAATGAGGGTACAAGTTATCATAAACCAACCCTACATGAACAATATGCTATAATATATAACCTCTATAAAGGTCCAAGTTCCATTTACCAAGTTGGATTCACTTTGGCTAAAGAACAAATCAAGGGTGCGAAGCATTTTCCAAACAATATTTAAAGTACTTCCACTATTCCATTTTAACTAAGTAAGACACCATTGTGTAGATAAAATGTTCTACTTTAATCTAAGTTAAAGAGTGTTCACTTTGGTTCTTGTTTGAATAGGTTTCTAGGCCTTAGAAAGTTGTTCAGGGACTGCGGGGTAGGGCACGACTCATGCCCCTTTTAACCTCCTCCAGCTACAGTCGTCCCAGCATAGGTACGACTTAGGCCATTTCTCGGGGGACGACTCGTGCCCCACTCGTGCCCCACTCGTGCCCCTGAGCACGAGTCATGCCCCCTGTTCAGAATTCAGAACAGAATTTGCAACAACATCAGCACTACACCAAGTTGACAAGTACCAATTTTTACTCTGTTTTAAGTTGATACAATCAGTACCACACAACCACAATACCAACCCCAAACCATTACATAATCTATCCACTCCAATCCAATACTAACCACCACCATTTTAACATCATATTCTAGGTCAAATTGCCATGCAACTATAAGTATCAACGAATTACTACCATAATATGACTACCAACCCATTTTCTTGTTATTTAACAACCACCCCATACCCATTTCAATTCCACTTTTCCAAAACCCATGTTACTCCATAAAAGTTGTTCCAATTTACCAAAAACTTGTTTATAACCATTAATAACAACAAGAATCAATGAATGAGCAAGTTTTGAAAGGAATCCATAATAACTTACTTTATTGATGAAAAATAGAATAATTATTTGACCGGATGGATACGCTCCCCTCGCCGCCACGAACACGAATCCGCAAACGGTTTTGAAAACGGAGAAGAAATGAAGGTTGTAGAATTTTTTATAAGGTGAGGTTAGGGTTTGGTATTGCTTTCTCCATGGAATTGAATTAGGGAAGGAGAAGAGTACTGAGAAGGATAATTCCATATGACCTCTTTGTTAAATTCTCAAGATAATCATGCAATTGTTTTAATGAAGCTCCTCCATGGCTTAAAAAACTTAACTAGCAACCTTAACTTCTAAACTTGACACAAAAGCACCTTAACCAAATAAAATCCTTTTATTATAAATTTTCCATCATTTATTATTTCACCACTCACTTTCTTCTTATTCCACTTAACCCTTCATCATTAAATTTAATTCACTTTCCTCCTAACTTCACCAAAATTATTAAAAACATAATATGAGCATATAATTTAACAAGTAGCATAAATAGCGTAAAATAATATACTACTATCCAAAACCCACGTGCTTAACATGTTCTAATATAGTGCCTAATTTTAGGGTCGTGACAAGAAAATTTGCCCCGAATTTTAGGTAAACTTACTTGCACCCTCAAACAAAGAAGGATACTTCTCCCTCATCTCCGACTCTAACTCCCACGTAGCCTCTTCAATGGTATGGTTTCTCCATAAGACCTTCACTACCGGAATGCTTTTAGTTCTCAATTCTTTCACTTGAAATTCTAACACTCTCAATGGCTCCTCAATATAAGACATATCGGCTTGAATCTCTTCGGGAGGTGAACTCAAAATGTGAGAAGGATCGTGACAATACTTTCTTAACATCGACACATGGAATACATCGTGAAGCAAGGAGAAGGATGGAGGCAACGCCAACAGGTAGGCTAGTACCCCAATCTTCTCTATAATCTCGAACGGTCCCACGAACCTTGGAGCTAGCTTCCCTTTGTTCCCAAACCTTTTAATCCCGGTCCTCGGAGAAATATTTAAGAAAAACAAATCACCAACTTGGAAAGATAAGTCCCGTCTTCGATTGTCGGCGTAGCTTTTCTGCCAACTCTGAGCCGTCTTCAACCTATCTCGAATCACCTTGATTTTCTCTGTCGAATCCCGAACCAAATCCGGACCCCATAATTCACCCACTTCATCCCAACACATAGGAGATCTACACCTTCTACCATACAACGCTTCATAAGGAGCCATCTTGATACTAGATTGATAACTGTTGTTGTAGGCGAACTCAACCAATGGTAGATGATCTTCCCAAGACAAGTGAAAATCCATCACATAAGCTCTAAGAATATCCTCAAGTATTTTAATAGTTCGTTCCATCTGCCCATCTGTCTCTGAGGATGAAACGCCGTGCTGAAACATAACTTAGATCCCATAGCTTCATGTAATGCCCTCCAGAATCTCGAAGTGAACCTCGGGTCTCTATCTGAAACAATACTAACGGGAACCCCGTGGAGTCTAACAATCTCTCTCATATATAACTGAGCTAATCTCTCCATCGGAAACTTAGTTGACACGGGAAGAAAGTGAGCCGATTTCGTCAATCTATCCACTATAACCCATATGGCATCCATCTTCTTCGCGGTAAGAGGCAAACCTGTTACAAAATCCATTGAAATCCCTTCCCATTTCCACTCCGGAATGTCTAATGGTTGAAGTAGCCCCGCTGGTCTTTGATGCTTGGCCTTGACTTGTTGACATGTTAGGCACTTAGATACGAAATCCGCTATCTCTCTCTTCATCCCATTCCACCAATATCCACGTTTTAAGTCTTGGTACATCTTCGTGCTACCCGGATGAATGTCAAACTTGGACTTATGACCATCCTCTAGAACACGTCTCTTGATCTCCGGTGATGAAGGAACACAAATTCGGCCTCGGAAAGTTAGGAGTCCATCTCTATTTAACGCAAAATCTCCGGCTTTACCATCTTGAACTTGTCCCAATATTTTCTTAAATTCTGGATCAATTGATTGAGCTTCCATCAAATCTCCATATAAAATTGGAACTGCTCGAACATTCGCAAAAATCAATTAATGCCTTGACTCTCAGGAACTCAAAGTTGACAAGTAGGCCTTCCGACTAATCGCATCCGCAACAACATTTGCCTTCCCCGGATGATAGGAAATCACACAATCAAAGTCTTTCAAAAACTCTAACCATCTTCGTTGTCGGTTATTCAACTCCTTTTGTGTAAATAAATATTTCAAACTCTTATGGTTCGTGAAGATCTCAAATCTCGCCCCATATAGATAATGCTTCCACTTGTGCAACACAAAGATAATCGCAGCTAATTCCATGTCATGAGTAGGATAGTTCTGTTCAGCCGGTGACAACTTCCGAGAAGCATAAGCAATCACTTTCCTACCTTGCATGAACACACATCCCAAACCCTCCTTCGATGCATCACTGAAAATGACAAAATTCTCACAACCGTCTGGAAGGGTAAGAATAGGAGCTGATGTCAACCTTTTTTTCAACTCTTCAAAACTAGCTTCACATTTGGAATCCCACACAAAAGATACATCTTTCCAATTCAATCGAGTTAACAGAGTTGCAATACGAGAAAACCCTTCAATGAACCTTCTGTAGTACCCCGCTAACCCAAGAAAGCTACGAACTTCGGTCACAGTTGAAGGTTGCTTCCAATTGACCACGGCCTCAATCTTGGAAGGATCAACTGATATCCCCGAACTAGAAACCACATGCCCCAAGAAAGATATCCGCTCGAGCCAAAACTCACACTTACTGAACTTGGCAAACAATTGCTTTTCACAGAGAAGAGAAAGGACAATTCTCAAATGAGTCTCATGTTCCTCCCGGGACATAGAATACACAAGAATATCATCGATAAACACCACGACGAAGCTATCAAGGTAGTGCTTGAAGATACGGTTCATCATATCCATAAATACGGCCGAAGCGTTAGTCAATCCAAAAGGCATAACCACGAACTCATAATGACCATATCTAGTTCTGAAAGCTGTCTTGGAAATATCATCGGGTCTAATCTTCAACTAATGGTATCCGCTTCTCAAATCAAGCTTTGAGTAAATAACGGAACCTTGAAGCTGATCAAACAAATCATCAATGTGCGGGAGAGGATATTTGTTCTTGATAGTTGCTTGGTTCAACATGCGGTAGTCAATACACAATCTTAAGGTACCGTCTTTCTTTTGGACAAACAAAACAGGAGCCCCCCACGGTGACACACTGGGACGGATAAACCCCCGGTCTAATAATTCTTGTAACTGAGTCTTTAACTCTTTCAATTCAGCAGGAGCCATTTTATAAGGCGCCTTAGAAATAGGTGAAGTACCGGGCACTAGATCAATGTAAAACTCTACCTCACGATCAGGAGGCATAGAGTACTCGGTAGAAAACACATCACCAAATTCATTTACTACGGGAACATGAGCTAAATCAGGGGACTTCTTACTTAAATCTATCACATAAGCCAAATACCCCGCACACCCCTTAGAAAGCATTTTTCTAGCCTTTATAGCAGAAATGACATGAATACCAAACATAGACTTGTCGGCATCAAACACAAAAGAAGGCATATCAGGTATATAAAATAAGACCTTCTTCCTACGACAATCAACCATGGCATGATAATGACTCAAGCAATCCATACCAAGAATAACATCAAAATCTCGGATTTGTAACTCTACTAAATCCGCCGGCATCACATGCCCACAAATAACCACATCACAACCATTGTATATCAAAGAAGAAGTGAGGCACTCTCCCATAGGAGTTGACACCTCTAGCACATAAGGCATGAAATCAGGTAGTTTATGCAATGCAAAAGCAAAATGAGATGCAACAAATGAATGGGAAGACCCGGGATCTATAAGAATGCGGGCCTTGACTCCTGAGATAGAGATAATACCTCTAATGACAGCATTAGGGTCTACCTCCCCTCTTCCTAAGGCAAACACTCACCCTTGAACCTTATCTTTCGGCTTCCCTTCATTATCTCTTTTGATTCCTCCTCTCGGTCCGCCTTGTCCACTACCGGAAGCTTGCCCTCGCAACTTGGGACAGTTCTTTCTAAAGTGACCATCTCCTCCATATTCTAAACACTTGCCAAGCTTACTCCAACATCTCTCCTCGGAATGACCCAGCTTCTTGCAAAAACCAAAAACATTCCCAATCGGTCTTGGAGGAATACGGGCCGCTGAAGTCGTCACATTTCCACTTCTGATTACCCCCGGGGCTAAGAACCTTAGTTGTCCTCTACCTTGACCCGAACCCTGACCTTGAAACCGCTGCTTGTTTCCACCTTTCGACTTGCCCTTGTGCTCTTCAATGTCGTTATCTATTCTGTAGGCTCGGTTCAACGCCGCTTGGAAGTCCGTGAAGTCATGTGTCAATAGTTGCTTTCTGAATTCCAGCCTTAATCCCTTCACAAATCGGTATACTCGCCTTTCTTCTTAGGACACCAAGTGAGGACAATAATGAGCTAACTCCATAAACTTTGCTGAGTATTGCGCCACTGTAATTGTTCCTTGCTCCAACCGAAGAAATTCAACCTCCTTTCTATCTCTTGTCACCATTGGGATGAAGTGGTCCCGAAACTTGCGCGTGAAGTTATCCCATGTCTGCGGTGTATGATCCCGGTCCCAACTGTCTTTGACTATATGCCACCAATGCTCTGCCGCTCCCTCAAACTTGAATACGGCTCACCTTACCTTTTCATCATCCGGGCTTTCCATTGCCGCGAAGATCTTGTTCATTGCCTCGAGCCATCTCTCTGCCTTCACCGGATCCGGATCACCATTAAAAATCGGGGGTGTCATCTTTACAAACTTCTCAAGTCCATGCCCTGGCCTCCCTTCCGGTTGTTGTTGAGCTCTACCTTGATTTGCCATGTTCTGTAAGAAGACTCTGAACATATCCATCATCTCTGCATTCTGATTACCATTTCCCCCTTCATTACCAACATTCCCCTATGCTCGATGCTGATCATCATCATTCCCGGCCATTGTAACAAGCACCTGCATCAAACACTCAGCGTCAGTGATCACACACTCCCCCTTAACTAGACATCTACCCTTGACCTCTAGACGAGGCTCTGATACCAACTGTGGGCACCCCAACCCGAACACTAACTCGTGTCCCGAGCCGGAGAGCCCAACTACAAAAGACCACCTGTAATTTTTGAAAAATATTTGACTTAACTTAAACAGAAACTAACTTTAACCTTGACATTCAAATACTAACTTGGGGACATCTCCACTTGGAGGAAAAGGGCTAAAAACTTAACAAACTTCAAACCACTTATTTAAAAACATTTACAAAAGTTTCCATCTAACCAACTTTAAACAACTAACTTACTTAGTTACCATATTTACAAAATTTCAAGTTCCAAATTACCCATTTACATAACTTGTTTTATCAACAAACTCCAATAAAGGAGTAACAACCAAAATACAACCCATCTAACACATCACGTACCAAACAACCCAAAAGAAGTACAAACTCCGCACCGCCCTCACTGGCCGGGTCCTCCTGTCTCAGGTCGATCTAAAACATTAAAGGGAGAAGGGTGAGAATAAATCTCAATAAATTATCATGAATGCACAATATGCCAAGTAAAATGCAACACATATACGATGCATATAACACATTGGAAAAGCCGTAAACACATTCCGTTACCTTGGTTTACCTTTTTCGTCTGACCAATAAGTCGTACAATATTGGAAGATACAACTCCATCAAAACCAATAACATATAACGGAGAGAGCTATTATAATAACTCCTCTCTTATGAACTGCTTAGGCATATTCATATCTTATAAGACCCGTTTTCCAGGGAACCATATAAGATAGTAGCAACTCTGTAAGGCTTTTGACTCAATACAGATGCTATAACCCCAATCTATGGCCACAGAAGGGGACAATCAAAGGTATAACGTAATCCGATCACATTAGGTCACACTTTCCATAATTGATCGTATTCCGTTATACCCCTAAACATCAGCCGATTAACACAAGTCAAGCACATAATAGTTACTTGAAATAAAATCCACCAAAGGGATGAGAATATAACAACATGGTAAAGCATACTCATGTTCAATCCGTAATATATTGCAACATTCATTTTATACACTATATATATAACCATCAATGCATATGAACTCAAATGAGAGTACAAGTTATCACTAACTAACCCTACATGAACAATATGCTATAATATATAACCTCTATAAAGGTCCAAGTTCCATTTACCAAGTTGGATTCACTTTGGCTAAAGAACAAATCAAGGGTGCGAAGCATTTTCCAAACAATATTTAAAGTACTTTCACTATTCCATTTTAACTAAGTAAGACACCATTGTGTAGCTAAAATGTTCTACTTTAATCTAAGTTAAAGAGTGTTCACTTTGGTTCTTGTTTGAATAGGTTTCTAGGCCTTAGAAAGTTGTTCAGGGACTGCAGGGTAGGGCACGACTCGTGCCCCTTTTAACCTCCTCCAGCTACAGTTGTCCCAGCATAGGCATGACTTAGGCCATTACTCAGGGGATGACTCGTGCCCCACTCGTGCCCCTGAGCACGAGTCGTGCCCCCTGTTCAGAATTCAGAACAGAATTTGCAACAACATCAGCACTACACCAAGTTGACAAGTACCTATTTTTACTCTGTTTTAAGTTGATACAATCAGTACCACACAACCACAATACCAACCCCAAACCATTACATACTCTATCCACTCCAATCCAATACCAACCAAAACCATTTTAACATCATACTCTAGGTCTAATTGCCATGCAACTATAAGTATCAACGAATTACTACCATAATATGACTACCAACCCATTTTCTTGCTATTCAACAACCACCCCATACCCATTTCAATTCCATTTTTCCAAGTTACTCCATAAAAGTTGTTCCAATTTACCAAAAACTTATTTATAACCATTAATAACAACAAGAATCAATGAATGATCAAGTTTTGAACGAAATCCATAATAACTTACTTTATTGATGAAAAATAGAATAATTATTTGACCGGATGGATACGCTCCCCTCGCCGCCACGAACACGAATCCGCAAACGGTTTTGAAAACGGAGAATAAATGATGGTTGTAGATTTTTTTATAAGGTGAGGTTTGGGTTTGGTATTGCTTTCTCCATGGAATTGAATTAGGGAAGGATAAGAGTACTGAGAAAGATAATTCCATATGACCTCTTTGTTAAATTCTTTAGATAATCATGCAATTGTTTTAATGAAGCTCCTCCATGGCTTAAACAACTTAACTAGCAACCTTAACTTCTAAACTTGACACAAAAGCACCTTAACCAAATAAAATCCTTTTATTATAAAATTTCCATCATTTATTATTTCACCACTCACTTTCTTCTTATTCCACTTAACCTTTCATCATTAAATTTAATTCACTTTCCTCCTAACTTCACCAAAATTATTAAAAACATAATATGAGCATATAATTTAACAAGTAGCATAAATAGCGTAAAATAATATACTACAAACCCACATGCTTAACATGTTCTAATATAGTGCCTAATTTTAGGGTCGTGACATCATGTACCTACCAAACGAGGAGAGAACCCTCGTGATGATGAGAAAAACAGTAGGGTGAATGGTCACCCCGGAGAAAAGTCCCACCGGAGTTCTCACCGGAGTTCTCACCGGAGCACTCATTCCAATACTGAAAGGGGGATTTCTGCCAAGGAATTGTCACTCTTGAAAAAGAGAATTGATGATATGGAAAAAGGGAAGAAGGATGACGACGATGATGACAACTGGTCCACTCGTCCCTTCTCTCAGAGAATAACAGATGTACCACCTAATCCTCTTTTTAAGGTCCCGAACTTTGAAAAATATAACGGAACCACTAACGCAAAGGACCACGTGCAAAGTTTCGAGTCAACTATGGCCCTCCTCACAAAGGCCGATGACATGCTCTGTAAAGCTTTCGCGAGCACCTTCTCCGGAACAACCTTGAACTGGTTCCGTGAGCTAAAAAAGGGTTGCATCGATAGCTGGAGAGGCATGAGGAGGATGTTCCTAGACCACTTTGCCACTGCAGGAAGGAGGAAGAAGAGATTAACAGACCTTGCCAACATTGAGCAAGGGAAGAATGAGACCACTTTAAGCTATTATAACCGATTCCGAACCATGGCGGAGCAAGTGGAAGAAAGCCTCACAGACAGGGAGGTAATTGTTTGTTTCAATTTCGGATTGAGATCCGGACCACTCATTTATGAACTTTTCGCCCAAGAGCCGAAGTCTAAAGTGTAGCGATGTACAAATTTCTCTTGTTTTTCACATCTTTTTAAGTCGCCACCTATATTATTTGTTTGGAAATATAGAAAAATCATTTGAAAAGAGATTTTGGGTTCGGGGCTTAGGTTATGAAATGAGAAGGTCAAGGAGAACCCATTCCACCCAATCCGAAGATCGGTCTTGCTAAAAGAGAGGTTTTCAAAGAAAAAAGACGTTTTAAAATAATAAGTAAAACAAAGATCCATTTAACGAGGTTAAAGGGAATATAGGATCGATTGCTTCGAGACCATCCCCATGATTTGGGGAGGCTCTAGGCCGATTTTAGATTTGATTTATTATACCACTCTAACAATCAATTAGAAAGGGAAGAGGAAGATTACCTTGTGTGAAGAGACTCGGACAGTGTTTCGACTCAAGTTAGAGTCAAATCTTGATGAGGACAGAGCTTCGCCTCGGTCCTTGATTCGAGCTTCGATGTTTGTTAATCAACAAGGTTGACAAATAAACTTTAGGTGATTTTAGGGGTGATTTACAGGAATCTTTCAGGGAGAGAAACTAGTAAATGTGGGGGTTTTGACTTGAAAAGTCTGGGATCCTGAAATACTGAAAGTCTTCAAGTATTTATAGGTGTTGGAGATGTGTTGGTGGAGAGATAAAACACCTTAGAAAGGTTCCAGAACCCAAATTTCATTGGATGACCAGATTGATAAAGTTTTATCCCGAAAGAGGTTGAAATCGACGAGGAGACTGGCTTCTGCAGGTCTGCAGAAACTCTTTGTATCACGCGAGACACGCCATTCCACGCGAGATAAGGTCTTCAGTGGACAATTCTGTCCTTCCCTCGTTATCTCTTATGCAGTTTAGTCCAAACTAACGGTCGTTAGTCAAAACTTAACGAAACATGACGAAATGGTGGATTTCTACTTCTTGACTCAAGGCGAGACTTAGAGTGGTATTAATCTGCTCCGATGGGTTCAGAATGGGGTGTCTACAGAGCCCCTCGTTGACAAGTCTTATGGGAGAAGTCATGTCGATGATAGAAAAAACATCATTCTGAACATCGGGATGGTCGGGCTGCACGGCTTCCTACGTATCTCTATCGGAGAATCAGACCATAACTTAGTTCGACTCCAAAACACGAAAAGGCTTCTTTAGGTATTTTGAAAATCATTTCGAAAATCGAGGAGATTTTGCTTTTGAAAAGGTAAATTCATACTGAGGAATCAAATCAAGACCCAATTCTGAAAGAGTAATACCCATTTTTTGATTAATAAACTAAGAATGTGGTGCCCAATTATTTTTTGTGTTTATTTTTGGATTCACTTGAGTTTGAAAACATCCGATTTAATTTGAAAAACGGAGTCGCCACGCCATTTTGATTTCCTCAAAACTTTGAAAAAAAGGAATTAGGGTTCGGAGGTTAAGTTACCCCTTGGGAAGAACGGATCGTCATTCACCCAAGGGGCCTTGCCGAAGCAAGTCTCCCAAGATTCCATTTTTTTCATGCTTGCTTGTGTGCTTTCTTGTGTGCATGTGTTGAATAGAGGGGGGGATGTTCCAAGTTGTCTACCGGACGTATAAACCATTTGGTTGGTTATTGCTCGGGATTCCTTGGATTTTTATGTGTTCGGGACTTAGATCCCGCCCTCATCTTGGACTTGTGATCATCACTATTTGACCTTGGGTCATGTGTGATCGAGAGAAGGACTCTCTTTTATGGTCCAAGAGTGAGGTCCTTTAGAAAGGATTGACCTTAGCCCATCAATCCTACACCTTGAGATGATTGAGCTTGTGTAGGGACTACTATGCTCATCTCAAGTGATAATCGGAGATATAGGGTTCAAGGCTTATTCATTTCTAAAGGGATTATGGCATCTTTAGGTGGAAGAAATGATGTAAAGATAGGACCTTTACACCATCTCACTCCAAGAGATGCTCCAAATACCAATGAGGACTAGGGAATGCATGTTTAGGATAAAAATGACATTTTTTAGGGTAGATTGCTCTTATTTTCCTGAACGCTTCAGCGGAGATTCAGATGATGAGGCCTTCCATGTTTACAAATGGAACTTTCTTGCCCTTTCTCTTTTCGGATATGTTTTGTTCACGTGTAGGGAGGGCTTGGTTGACTCCCAATTGGTGGAAATTGTTCTGCAGGCTAGGAACATTATCCCGCTAATCTTGGGTAAAACCCTGCATGGTCTTGATGAGTTGCATAAGACCGGTGCCATGACTCAAGGAAGTCCTCTTTTGTTGACTATTTGGCTTAGGGAACATCTCAAGTTGGTAGGTCCTCCGTTGGAGTACTCCCCATTCACATACCATATGAGGAAGTTGCTGATCAAGGATCTCTCAGTGGATGAGTGGGCCAAGTTGATTGCAAAGACTGCCACTGCAGATATCATTTGGTGTCCACCCTATTGGAGATTGAACAAGTATGTTGTCAATACCAAGGGTTTTGACAGGGTTGTTCTCCCAGGTTTGCGAGATTCCTCCTTCTATTTTCCCAAGTGGGTGCTCCATCAGTTTGGCCAGCAGCAGGACACTTATCTTTTCGAAGGAGCCTCTCGTGAAGTGTCTTATATCGGTGTAGAGTTTGCGAAGGTGCTAGCTCAAGCATGGGGTGAAGGAACTAATCGAGACCGCTGGTCGAACCTTCGGACTTTTGATGCAAGCGTCTTCTTATCTGACAAGTATTTGGATTGGTTCCTTCATACTGGTCACCCTAATCTGTAGAAGATTGATGATCTACGACTTTCACTGTTAGGGGATTCCTTCGTAGCTAGCAGTATTTTGCGAAGGAGTGAGGCCCAGTCTGATCCTGCTAATGTACGAAATGATCCAACCCAGGATTTTCTTGATGGGGATTCGTATGAGAGGCGAGACAAGGGTATGCCCGGAAAGATGCAAGATATAGATAGGCCCAATGTCTTCAAGAGGCTTTCGGAGTCCGTTTTCACTCACCTCGAGGGATGTTCTGTTTCGAAGGGCCCGAAGCGCAAGAGAGATCGCGATAACGGGGTTGATCATGTCCATCGGCCTACTAAATCAATGAAAGGCTAGATCCTAAGGAGTACCAAGAGATTGCTTTGATAGATTAATAGTTTTATTATATTTTTATTTTTTTTT
This sequence comes from Adenophora triphylla var. japonica, assembly GCA_022495995.1. Lineage (NCBI taxonomy): Eukaryota > Viridiplantae > Streptophyta > Magnoliopsida > Asterales > Campanulaceae > Adenophora > Adenophora triphylla. Next base: position 250,017 of record JAFEMH010002899.1, read on the forward strand.
CAAGATGGTTAGCTTAGCAAATTAGTCCTTGCGGTTAGGATTTCCCTTTTGTTATTAATAAAATGCATTTGATTAATAAAAGGGCAAAATTTGATTTATTTATTTGATTAGACCGAACCCGAAGGCTACTTACGTTCCTCTTTTACAGCAATTAAATAAGAGGCTCAGGTCTAACGTAGTTCATTTTTGAGAGAAAAAGGACAAAATACGGCTTCAGGCCGAAGGGTAGTCTCGCGCGGGACAAGGTCTCCTCTTTTTTTTTTTTTTTTTTTTTTATGAACACCCTTTCTTTTGTCTAGACCGCCCCTTCGGGTTTTCAATCTAGCGGGCTTCTTTTCTTGTGCAAGCTCTAATTTTTGCCTAGGCCGTCCCTTTCGGGATTTTCAACCTAGCGAGCATTTTTTCTTTTAAAGAGGCCAAGTCACGCGAAGTATTTCTTGAGCTTGTCCATGTTGACTGGCTTCGATAGCTGATCTCCGTCTAAGTCCACCAGCTGAAGGGCTCCCCCAGAGAATATCTTATTCATGATGTAGGGTCCTATCCATCTTGTACCCCACTTGCCTAGAGGGTTGAAAGGTCCAGGACGATGTTCACGGAGAACCAGGTCGCCTACTCTAATATTTCATGTCTTGACCTTTTTGTTGAAAGCTCTTGCCATTCTTCTTTGGTAAGCTCAAGTATGCTCGGCTGCTTTCAGCCTCCTTTCGTCTAGCAAGGCTAACTCTTCGTATCTGCTTTCTAGCCAGTCGACTTCATTCACTTGGTTTTCTAGGAGAACCCATAATGATGGTATTTCTAATTCTAATGGTAGGATGGCCTCCATTCCGAATGTGAGGGCGTAGGGAGTCCCCCCTGTAGCTGTTCAGATTGAAGTACGGTATCCCCAAAGTGCGAAGGGTAGCTTGTCGGGCCAGTCTTTCCCAGTGACTACCATTTTTCTGATGATGGTTTCGATTGTTTTGTTTGCAGCTTCAACTGCTCCATTTGTCTGAGGCCTGTAAGGAGATGACTTATGCCTTATGATTTTGTACTCTGTTAGGAGGCAATCGGTTTCTTTCTCGAAGTTAGAGCCATTATCAAATATCATCTCCTGTGGGACCCCGTATCGATAGATGATGTTGTGCTTGATGAATTCTGCTACTTTTCTGGCATTCAAGACTTTATAGGAGGCGGCCTCGATCCATTTAGTGAAATAGTCGATGGCTACTAAGATGAAACAGTGTCCATTGGCTCCTGCTGGCGTGACCTTTCCAATTACATCAATGCCCCATATTGAGAACGTCCAAGGAGACGTCATAGGGTAGAGTGAGGAAGGCGGTGCGTGCTAAAGGTTGGCGTGTATCTAACACTTATGGCACTTCTTGACTATGATGGTACAGTCGGCTTCCATGGTTAACCAAAAGTACCCTTGTCTGATAATCTTTTTGGCGAGCATCTTTCCGCTCATGTGGGTTCCACATACACCTTGATGGACATGGTCCATTATTTCTTGGGCCTCTTCTTCGGTTGAACAAAGGAGGTTTCCTTGGGAGTATTTTTTGAATAGACGCCCAGCAATGATGACGTAATTAGTTGCCAGCCTTTTAAGGGCGATCTAAGTCTTCTGGTCGGTCTCAGGCGGAATGGTTCCATCTAGGATGAAATGCTAAATGTCATGGTACCACGGTTTCTTTTCGGAGTCCTCAACGGTGGCACATTCGGATGACCACTTGTCTTTGCAGTCATGGAGATCTATAACGGCGCAACAGGCAGGAGTTGCACGCCGAGTTATTTTGAAGGGTTTGACTGCCTTTCCTGCAGGGATTTCAACCAAGGAAGCAAGCGTGGCCAATGCGTCAACAAACCGATTTTTGTCTCTAGGAAGATAGTGGAATGAGATATCCTGAAATTGTTGCACCAACTCTTGGAGATGGGCATTATATCTTTGAAGGGTTAGATTTTGGATCCTCCACTTCTTCAGTGTCTGATTGATGATCAACTGGGAGTCCCCAAATACCTCAAGTTCGATTAAGTTGCGTTCTAGGGCTGCCTCGAGCCCCGCTATGCAAGCTTCATATTCCGTGGTGTTGTTGGTAGCGTTAAAGTCAAGACGTATTGCTAGTGGAGTATAGATGTCATCGGGATCTACTAACAACATTCCGATGTCGAAACCTTTCTTGTTGGCTGCGCCATCAAAAAATAATTGCCACTTATTTTCGTCTTCTATACTAATGATGTCTTCATCAGGGAATCGTGGGTCTTCCCCCTTCACTTCGTCGCAAGGAAATTCGGCCAACTGATCTGCGAATACACTTCCCCTAACGGATTTCTGAGTGACGTAAGTGATATCATATCCCGCGAGCATGAAATACCATTTAGCCAGTCGCGAAGACAAATTTGATTTATATAGGATGTACTTCAAAGGATCCATTATTGCGATGAGATGAACCGGGAAGGCTTCCATATAGTGCTTTAGTCTATGTGATACCCAGACAAGAGCAGCGCAAGATTTTTTAAGTGGGGAGTAGTTGATTTTGCTGCCTTGGAATCTGCGGCTGACAAAGTAGATCGCATTCTCTGTGTGTGAAGCAGGCTGTTCTTGAGCGAGCATAGCCCCTAGCGCGTTGTCAGTAACCGTGAGGTATAGCTTTAAGGGCTTTTCCTTGTGCGGTGGAACCAGGATGGGTGGGGAAGTAAGTAGTGCTTAACTTCCTCGAATGCTTCTTGACATTCCTCGGTCCATTCTTGAGGTGCGTTTTTCTTAAGTAGTTTGAAGATAGGATCGCACATTGTAGTCAGTTGATTGATTAATCGACTGATGTATTGGAGTCTGCCCATGAATCCCTTTACTTCTTTCTGTGTTCTGGGTGGAGCCATGTCTATGATGGCCTTTATCTTGGCGGGGTCTGCTTCTATGCCACGCTCGGTGACCATGTACCCTAAGACTTTCCCTTTGACCACTCCGAATGAGCATTTTGCGGGGTTGAGAATCATCTTGTGCTATCTCAGTCGATTGAAGAATTTTCTGAGATCTCTGAAGTGCTGACCATCTTTCCCTTTTGAGTGGATAATCATGTCGTCCACGTAGACCTCTATTTCTTTGTGGATCATGTCATGGAATATTGTCGTGACTGCTTTTTGGTAAGTAGCCCCAGCGTTTTTGAGACCAAACGGCATGACTGTATAACAGAACGTCTCCAAAGGTGTGGTGAATGTCGTTTTGTGTTGGTCTTCCTCTGCCATGAGGATTTGGTTATACCCTGCGAAGCCGTCGACGAATGAGCGGACTTCATATGCTGCGGTGGCGTCGACCAACATGTCTATGTTTGGTAGCGGGAAGTCATCTTTAGGGGATGCCTTGTTCAAGTCTCTGAAGTCGACACAAACTCGTATTTTCCCATTCGACTTGGCTACTTATACCGTGTTTGCCAGCCATTCTGGATACTCAATCACTTTGATAAACCCTACGTTCAAGAGTTTCATGATCTCTTCTTTCACTTGCATTGACCATTCGGGCTTGATTCTGCGCAGTTTCTGTTTGACTGGCTTGGCGTTGGGTAGCAACGGTATTTTGTGTTCTACAATCGACTGATTTAACCCAGGCATATCTTTGTAGGACCAAGCGAAGACGTCGACATATTCTCTGAGGAGTTGCGTTAAGGTTTCCCTGTCTTCCCCCTTGAAGAAGCTGCCGATCTTTGTTTCTCTGGGGTCTTCTGTTGTCCCGAGATTAACCGTCTGCATTTCTTCATTGTCAACGGGGCCATTCTTTCCACAGCGACCTACTTGCTTTGCTAATTCTTTTAAAATTTGTTCGTTTTCTTGGTCTATCTCATCGTATGATTCATTATTAACTTGTTCGTTATATTGATTATTATTAGTTAATTCATTATTTACGATGTTAGTAATCTCAGGGTACTCGAAAAGATCAAAGTTTTCATTAAGGAAGTAAGGGAATACATGTTCGGCCACCGCCTCGATTTCCTCTTGAGTGAGTTCATCAGAGGTGGAGCCTGACTCTAAAGTGAAAGTTACAGGGCCTATCTTCCTGCGGGGATGGGGAGTACAACCAAGCTCTTTGATCATGAAGTCTTCATCAACAACTGGTCCCCCGGTGACGTGCCAGTTTAGAATTGGCCCATCACATTTCTGTATTAGCTTTGTGTAATCAATAGTTGGAGCGTCCCCCTTGGAGATTGCATGAATCTGGCTGTCTTCTAACCGGCACAAGTCTTCAAACTGTCGCAGCATGTCTTCACCCAACACAAAGTCCCATTTGCTGGTCATTTCTGCCTTCGTGCCCCACAAATCTTTAGGGATTAGTGGGACGGGTTCTGTTTCATCTGGTGAAGCAACGCAGTCGCTGAAAATTTCGAAGCCTGGTTAGCGTTTCCCTTTATCGTCAGTCCATGGTTCTGAAAAGATAAAGTATGGGATGCTTTCCCCTTCCCGAACGAAGTAGCCATTGAGCGTCTTCCGACATGGTTCGAGTTTGCAGTCTTTGACCTTTGGGTCATTGTAGCCTTTGTACACGGTTCCTTCCCACTTGACTTGAGTGAAGTCCCACTCTTCTTTGTCATCTTCATCGTGGATGGAAATGATGTATCCTAGGCCATGCTTCATGTGTGGTGGGGGAACCGGTGGTGGTTCTGTTATCCCTGGCAAGTGTTTTCCAAGTCCCAAGCCAGGAAAGTACCCTTTTGCTTGCATCATTCCCCAAACAGGAAGGTTTTCGGAAAACCGAAGTGCTTTGGAGTAATCGTTTTCGTTGCAAGTTTCTATGACATTCACAGTGCTCTCTTGTTGAATAAGTAATCAGAAAAAGATACTGACTAAACTGTTATTGAAAAGCAAACTTGATACTCTTGCCCACAAATGAGGATTTTTAGGCAAGTAGTACCCAAACTAAACTAGGCCACTAATCATTTCTTTTTGCAAATAAAAGTAAATAACTGAAAAAGGGAAAAGAAGCTTCTCATTTCTTTATCCAACCAAGGGCGCCTCCACTAGGAGCGAGTCTGATGGTGTCGTTGTCAATTAAGTCTTGGACTGCATTCTTCAGGTTGAAACAATCATCGGTATGGTGGCCATGGCATTGATGGTAGTAGCAGTAGAGGTGTGGAGCTCGACCTTCCCTTTTGGGTTGGTAGCCTTCCATTGGGCTCATCATTCCATCCTTATGAAGACTTCTGAAGATATGACCGAGAGAGATCCTTCCAATGTCATTGAAAATCCTACCCTTCCTTCGTTTAGGCATTTGATTATGGAGGTCTCGAATATGGTTCTCGTAGTGATGCACGAAGACGTTGTGGCGAGACTGATATTCTTCTTCTAGCAATGCGAGTGGTAGGCATATCAAAAGCTTCTCTCTAACCTTCTACATGCTCGAATTCAGCGACAAGGGACTTGGTCATGTTCTGCAAGTCTTCCTCTTTAAGGTCTTTCTCAGTGACGAAGTACTTTTCTGTAGACATTGTGTTGGGAGTCTTGAGGTTGAGTAGCTTCGGAAAACTGACAGAAGAGACGCAAAGATGGTGTCAGGATCAAATCTAGCCACAACGAGTCGGAAGCAGACTTAAACGGTTCAGGCTCAAACACAGCAAACAGAGGCATTGTCCCGCGCGAGACTAGCAGTCACGCACGAGACAATCTCACGGAAAGTCGATTTTTATTAAACCTATTTTTTGGTCGGAACGGAGAATCCGTTTTGAGGGGTTTCTAAGGCATTCATCAGAACCTAACGACTAAGTAATCAGTCCTGTTTTTGTAAAACAAAGCCATGTAAGATTGTTTGAAGGATCTTTTTTTTCTTTTAAAGGGACTTCCGAAAGGGTCATTCCGAAGGGACATTTTTTTCGAAGGGACTTTTCCGAAGGGGCTATTCCGAGTCCTTCTTTATAGTCAATTTTACATGGCTTTATTTTGGTCAAAAATAAGAAAAAATCACCGAGTCAAACCGACCGGTCACGGAGTGATCCTAAAAAGACAATCTAAATGATATGTAGCGATGCAGGGCTGGAAGGCTAGGCTCCCCGCGATATGACAATCTAGATGGATTGAATACGCGGAGTGGGATGATCCAACTTCGGAGAGACCGGCGACTAGGTGGTTACCGTCATCCGTCCTTAGTGTGGGTCCCTGGTTAATGAGGGTATGTAGTGCAATGACAGATATAATATGAGTGCGCGTGTGTGATAGTCAATCTAGGTGATAGGAAAATAGAGATTTTTTTTGAAAATTAAAAGAAAAAACAGATAGTGGCCGCACCAAGTGGTTGCCTACGTTTCTCCCAAATTCGAAAGACTCAAGCCGTCGTAGTTCCAAATAATGAGAGAGAGAGAGAGATAAATAATTTAATTATAACTCCCGAATTTCCAATGGACCAGACTTTAAGTAACAAAACCCAATCACACGCAGTTTATAAATAATAACCAATTATTTAAACTAAATACGGATTTGAGTTCTACATCTTAAGGGAGGCCTTAAGATGAAGGAACTCTGCAGATAATGAAATCTGGGATCCGCCTTGCGTGTTCGACTCTCATCTTGGACCTTGAGATGAACAGGGAAAACCAGAAGACACGCTGATTGCCGAAGCGTTATCTCGCGCGTGACAGGTTATCTCGTGCGAGATAAGCTTGGTCTGAATAAAAAATAAACCAATTTTTTTTAAAAAACCTCTTTTTATTGACGCAAGTTTAAACCTCTTTATAATTACAGTCCCCAGCTGTGAATGTGTGCCCAAATTTTTGTTTGTTGGATTCACGCGAGTTTGAAGACATCCGGTTTAATTTGAAAAACGGAGTCGCCACGCCATTTTGATTACCTCAAAACTTTGAAAAAAAGGTTTTATGGGTTCGGAGGTTAAGTTACCCCTTGGGAAGAACGTTTGGCGTTCACCCAAAGTGCCTTGCCGGAGCAAGTCTCCCAAGATTTCATTAATCGTGCTTGCTTGCGTGCTTTCTTGTGTGCATGTGTTTGAAAATAAGGAGGGAATGTCCCAAGTCGTCTTTCGGACGTACAAACCATTTGTTGGTTGTCGCTCGGGATATCTTGGAATTTTATGTATTTGGGATTATGATCCCGCCCTCATCTTGGACTTGTGATCATCGCATTTTTTAGACCTTGGGACTTGCGTGATCGAGAGAATGACTCTCTTTGTAGTCAAAGATGAGGTTCTTTAGAAAAGGAGGGTCCTTAGCCCATCAATCCTACACTTTAAGATGGTCGAGCTTGTATAGATGCTTCATACTCATCTTAAGTGATAATCGGAGATATAGGGTTCGAAGGTGTCCCCTTTTTCTAAAGAGATTATGAAACCTTTATGTAAGGAACGATGTAAAGATAGGATCTTTTACACCGGTCCGTTCCTAGGTTGCTAATGGGGGAATGGGAGAAATGTATGTAAAAATGACACTTTAATGAAAAGATGACATTTTTGGGTTGCAAATGATGCACTTAATTCAAAGAAATGATCTTTATTGCAAATGATGCATAAAGATATGATTTTTATGCAAATGATGCATTTTTATGAAGAAATTGGCATTCATTATGCAAATGATGCATAAAGATTGCATTTTGAAAAGCATATGATGCTAGTTTATGGTAAAGACATGGTCTTTAAAGCAAATGATGCTTGGAAAAGGGATTTTGGATGCAAAGGATGCATTTTGATTGAAAAGATTTGATTTTTATATGCAAAGGATGCATAAAGATGACATTTTTATTTGAAAATGGGGGTTTTAGGTGCAAAGGATGCACCTTTATGGGAAAAGACTACATTTTTATGACAAATGATGTCTAATGCATGCAAAAGGGGAAGGGGGAATATAAAGATATGATCTTTAATCTACCAAGTCCCAAGCAATATAAAGGTAATGCAATGAGCAATTTATAAAGCAATTAGGATGCGAGGTTAGGGCGTGCGAGGTTACCAATGGCTTCCTTCTTCTTCGAGCGGAGCTAGGAGGAGAGGTTGATCTTGGATCTTCAAGGAGGAGGGAGGGAGCTTCTTGGCCTTCTTCTTCACCTTCTTGAACTTCCAGCAGTATTCTTCACGTATTAGGAGTGTTTGTGGGTGATTTGTTGTGTAAATTGTGTGTGTTGAAATGGGTAGAGGAGGGATCTATTTATAGGCAGTCTGGATAAGGCTAATGAAGCCGTGCGGCTAAGGACTGCGAGCTAATGCAGCCGTGCGGCATTATCCACAATGACTCAGCATTCTAGAACCATGCAAGGTGGCAAATTCTAGAACCTTTCCTCCTAATTAAGAAAAAACATGTTTCTTAATTAGGAAGGATCCCCTTCATCCCTAAATTAATTAAAAACAGTTCCGGAATGTTTCCGGAACACTAGGAAGGTTTGGGGAATTACCGGAAAACTTATCGAAATTGCCGGGAAATTTAACCGGAAGGCATGAGCCAGATTTGGGTACTTACAGAAGCCCCTCGGCAACGTCACTTGCAAGGCGAGTGGGGTTGTCGATAGAAAAGGATCCGATCTGGCGAATGCCAAGACAGATTGGGTGACCAAGGTGGTCGAGTGGCTGAACCTCTTATGAAAGGCTACCTACGTATCCCGGAGGAATCAAGCCAGGCCGTAGTTCGGAATAGATCCGCTGGGGAATGGAGAAGAGAAAGCGGTCTCTTCTTTGGGGAAATAGAAGAGAAAATGACCTAGGAGGTCAAGCAATTGATCCTACTGGGGATATGCTAGGAGTGACCAAGGTGGTCAGATAACAAAGTCTCTTATGAGAGACTACTTCATCACTGAGAAGTGACGGAGGAAAAGGGTGACCAAAGTGGTCGGATGGCTGGACCTTTTATAAAAGGCTACCTACGTATCCCGGAGGAATCAAGCCTTGATCGTAGTTCGAGCATCACTAGATAGTTAGGAACGATGTCTAGGATCCTTGAGGGTTTTGACAATTAATGGAGGCTGTCACCTGAGGAAACTAGAGCTTACGTCACTATCGAGAAGATAGAGGTAGCTAAAGTTGAGAGAAACTTGAGCGTACGTCACTATCTGGGATAGAGGTAGCTAAAGCTGGATGACGTTATTTCTTTATAACGGAAATAACGAAGACTAAAGCTTACGGCGCTATCTCTTTTTGACAGAGATAGAGGTAGCTAAAGCTAGAAGAACTTAAGTATACTTCACTATTCGTGATAGAGGTATCTTAAGTTAAGAAGAACTCGAGCATACGTCACTATCCGGGATAGAGGTAGCTTAAGTTGAGAGGAACTTGAGCATACGTCACTATTCGGGATAGAGGTAGCTTAAGTTAAGAGAACTTGAGAATACGCCACTATTCGGGATAGAGGTAGCTTAAGTTAAGAGGAACTCGAGCATACGTCACTATCTGGGATAGAGGTAGCTCAAGTTGAGAGGAACTTGAGCATACGTCACTATTCGGGATAGAGGTAGCTCAAGTTGAGAGAACTTAGCATACGTCACTATTCGGGATAGAGGTAAGCTAAGTTTAGAGTTTTGACAATTCGGAGGTTGTCACCTAGCATTATCCCGTTATAACGGAATTAACGGAGGCGACTGGGAAGAAAGCTTAATTGCTTAAGAGATAAGGGATATCTTCTGAAAAAGATGTTATCTTGGTTAAAAGATAACGGAAATTGCATGCCCAAGTGGAAGGTCCAGGGGCAGGATTGTAATTTTACGCTCGTAGCGAATGAGGCCGCCCGGCATGAGATGGAGAAAAAGGAGCCGTACGGCTAGAGACCTGTTTTTTCCAGATTATTTAAAATCAGATTTGAACGGGCCATTGGCATTGTATTGCCGCCCAAGAACGCAGAGAGAGAGAGAAGGAAGAGAAATTTCAAATTTCTTCAATTTCCTTTGCTTCCTTTGATTTGAGATGGATCCGGAGGGCAATCCCATACCGAGGCAAGCAAGAAGAAACATCTCGGCGGCCGCTCGGAGGAGGAGAAAGGAGCTCGTGCGAACGGAAAGAAAGTATGACTTTCTTACGCCTCCGTCGGAGCTTTACCCGGGGAGAAGAGAGCACAAATCGACGAACCCGCGTCCGGTTGGGGTAAGCGTTCTTATTTGGCTCAATTCCGTCGATTTTGATTGAATTTTGAATGATTTAGGGCTTGACCCGAATTTAGGAATTTTCTAGGATTTTCCTAGGATTTTTTTTTTTGAATGATTTTGAGACATTGATGAATAACCTATGAGGCTAAGAATATGCAATGTGCAATTTGTTTGACAAAAATAATGGGAATGACCCACTTTTTCTCGCAAGTAAAGTAAGAATGAAAAAATTGTCTAAAGTGAGACGGAGTTCTTGCATGTGCTAGAACTAGGTCAAAATTTTGAGAAAACATGATTTTGGAAGATGAAAAGGATTCATGCATGCCATTTTTGAAAGAATAATGCTTATGTGCAAAGAATTGTGAAAATTGTGATTTTGTGCTTTAGAAAAGCAATGGGACTTGACATGACAAGTTTCAAGTGATGAAAAACGCTTTTTTGATGCAAATGATGCTAGAAAAACTTTTGTGAATGCTTTTTTTTTTTTTTTTGAAAACATGTGCACTTTTTGAATATATGCATGCTTTTGAAAATGATGAATGATTGACACATTTCTTTTTGTTTGTGCTTGTCTACGGAGAACAAGTCTAGAGGACCATCGAGAGATTGCGGTCAAGCTTTGGCGAGAGGATGCCGGATTTCGAGAAGAATGGGGTGAACCCCAAGGGTTTGGTGAGGGCTACCGGCCTGGATTCATTCGTCGAGGCTATCGGCGGGGTGTTCACATCACCTCTAAGAGCAAGGGCTTGATCCGAGGCCCTTTCGAGTTACGGTGGGACGGTACACATAGCTTTCACCTGAGTGGGGAGAGCTTACGGTTACTCCTTCCGACTTCACGGCTATTGCGGCCTACGAGTTCACGGGAGGCCCGTGACTTGGAGAGACCACATTACGGTGAGGAGTTCCGGGCTTTGGTTGGGTTTGAGCTGATTCCCAAGGGGGGTATGGAGACACGGAATGTCGAGGTGGCGATCCCGAGGCGCATGCGAACTTTGCTTTGCTAACGATGTGGCCCTTGACGGTGGCTAGAGCCTTTTTGTGGTTGATGCTATCGGTCACTATTTTTGCTAATTGCAGGACACGGCCATGACTTGCCTCCTCGACTCTCACGGAGGATGTGGATGGGATAGGGACGGTCTCTTGGGGAGAGGCCGGATTAGGCGGAGCTCTACTTCTCGTTGGACATGTACGGCGGAACAAAGCCTGCTTCCATGGGTGCTTCTCATTTGCCACTTGAGGTAGTCTCCTTTCTTTTCTCTTTTCTCTTTTCTGTCTTGAGACTTTTATGAGAGAGAGAATGACCTTTTGATGTTTTGAACATGCGGGCTGGTTTTGCGAGGTGATCGGGTTCTTCCCTTGGAACCAACGGGCGATATCACCATTTTCCCTGCTATGGTTATTTGGAGGAGATGCGAGGGATAAATTCACGGGGAAGACCCGGATCACTTTCGACTACAAAATGGTGAGGCCGGTCATCAACGGGGATGGGCACGACGGAGTGGACTTCTACCCTTGGGGCGGGTATCCGGAGATCTTCTTTGGGAGATGCCATTGAGGCGACGAGGCGAGAGGAGGTGGCTCATTGGGCGACATGTGATGTCATTTACTTGGGGGACCGTTTCTCGAGCGGCATGGCCATGTCCCTCCATTGGACGCCATTACTCCCCACGATCCTCCCGGCACGGATGCCAGCCCAAGGATTGGCGAAGGATGAGATTGCCAGTACCGGGCGGCGTGGCTGCAGAGGAGTATTTCGACATGGACACCCCTACGCCGTGTTTGTGGAGCGGCGCACGAGGACGCCACGAAGCTAGTGAAGCTGGCGGTCACTCAGGGATATGGGGAGGATGAGCCTACTGACCCGCCTATCCCTCCTACGCATCTGTCCTACGTGGTCCATGGAGTACCGAGGAGGATGAGGATACCTGTCCCCGACGCTAGGGAGCCCTAGTACACCTTGCCGCCTGACAGTACTGTAAGTATACTTTTAGGGTCTTTCCCTTTTCATCTTTCAGATTTTTCTGCTTTTTGCAATTTTTTGAGATTTTAAAGATTTTTCTCTTCTTTTTTTCTCGGGTTCCAGCTCGCACTTATGATAGTTGGTCGGGCGGAATAGGGGCTGGAAGGACATGTGTCGGTCCCTTTCGAGGAAGGCCGCTGCGCTTCAAGGCGGCGCGGATGCACGGGAGCCGGGTGCAAGAGACGGCATGTCGGGGGCACACCGTCTACCTCATCGGCCTCGGAGTACTCTTCCCGGTGCCATGCCTCGGGGCGGGGGCCCAACGCGACATTCAGGCGGTGGCGAGTATGGGCACGATAATGTCCATTTGTCTGACGTGAGCGACCAGGAGGACCTGATGAGGGAGGCTAGCATCTATGAGCTGAGTAGTGATGAGGAGGAAGAAGAATCGGAGGCCTAGGAGGTCTCTAGAGTAGATTTGGAACAAAAACAAACAATGAACAATTTTTATGCACACTTTGTTTATTTTTTGCTTTATTCTGGCGCCGATGGGGCGAAGACATTGTACTTATGTTTTATTTGCTTTTCTAATTTATGCTTTTTAAATTTGCATATTATCTGAGCCTCGGGGCAACTTTTTTGCTTGGAATTGGGGAAATTTGGCTTGGGCCAAAATGATTTATAATGGTATATAAATGCTTGAATGGCTTTTGGACACATTTTTATACGGGTTTTGGTTGAAAAAGTGGGGTGAAAACTCCGCTTGGGCAGCAACTTTGGTTCTTTGCAGAATTTTTCTGCAGAGGGCTAATGTAGCCGTGCGGACAGTCCCGAGGGTAAATAAGGCCGTGCGGCTCACGGTTACATGCGAGCTGGTTATTTTCTGAATAAAAGCAAGGCTTGGCCATTTCATTTCATTTTCAACTTAGACTTGTCCCAATTGTTCCCAAAGCACATTTTGGACCTAAAAGCACCACCTTTGATCGTTTTGCGATGGAGAAGCCCGTCAGATTGCAAAGGGGGAAACGAGACCATTTTCTGTCCGATCTTCAATCTTGGGTGAGACACAACTTCCAATCTCATGGGGGACTACTTGATTCTTCCTTCAAGATCAAGTCTTTATGGCATTTGAGGGATCTCCCGCCCGATTGGGACCTTTTGAGAGCCGCAGCAAAGTTCTGGGACGTCCGGAGACATGTTTACTGCTTTTCTTATAACGAGATTGTCCCGACGCATGAAGACTTCCGAGCCTTGATTGGGGGTCCCGAGATTGAGGCTATATCTATTCCGCTGATCGGAGACGTGCCGGTGGCGGTAAAGCTTGCATCTTTTCTGCAGATTCCTTTGGGAGAGGCTGAGAGGATGATGGTAGCCCCGGATAGGATTGACCTTTCTGATATCCCGGGCAGGTTTGGGTCTCCAGATATGGCTGCGACCACGGTGGCTATGGACGCATTTATCCTTTGTGTATTCTCTGCTCTGTTCACCGCTGAGTCCGTGGGGATCTGTCGTAGTGGTCTCTTGGACATGGTTAGAGACTGCAAGGCTGGGAAGGATATTGTCCCACTGGTTTTGGAAGAGACACTTCATGGGATTGACAGGATGGCTCGGGGAGACCATTTCATGAGATCCGGGAGTCCGGCTGTGTTGACCTTATGGCTGCGGGGAGAGGCTCGGGGCTTTGCCGGGGGCTTTGCCGACTCGGTGCCCTTGGGTGATTTCTCGGAGAGGTGCGCAGGAGGCAACGGGACCCGAGTAGGCAGGAGGCGACGATGGCTAGGCTATCTACTTCGGACATCCGTTGGTAGATACCTCATTGGAGGTTGCGGACCCGAGGAGGATATTTCGGGAGTCTTATCTTTGTGAGGGTTCCGGGATTACTGCTGGTCATCCTTCTACATACCTGCTTAGTATCCGGGCGGTTTGGGGCTTTACGGGAGCCATTGAGTGATTGGGAGGACATCCGGACCATGGAGGTGGTGTCATTGGACATGAGGGATCCGGCCCGGCTTCTCTTTCTTCTCGAGGGCTTGGACATATGTTGCTTTCCCACCCGGGGCTATCTTCGGGAGCGGGAAGAGCACCATCTTGACCACTCGTCTACTTGGATGGAACGAGAGGGAGATGGGAGTGACTCGGGTCATCTTGGAGGAGAGACGTCGAGCTTTATTGGGGGCGACCGTGACTCGAGCGGGACTTTGAGGGAGGCGAGGCTAAGGCGAGTCACCATAACCGGTCGAGTGACTTGGTCGGGGATATGGAGGCTCGGTACAAGAGGTTGTCCGAGGTCGCTCCTTTGGCGAGGCTCGAGGAGGGAGGAGGTGCGGACTCGTGCTCGGATAGAGAGAGCACTTATTGACACGGGTTTGGTGGAGGCTCCAGTGAGGATACCGGAGGTCGGGATGAGGGATACCGACATCATAGATAAAAAGAGGAAGAAGACTCGACGGGGCCGAGGAAAAGGGAAGAAGACCAAAGAAGACTCAGCGAATGACGGCGACGACAAATCTTCTCTTAGGATCCTCTTATTGCCATTTTATAAACACATTAGTTTATTTAGGCATTTTATTGTATTTTAGATCTTTGTAGCAGGTTAGCAGAGTTAAGAGGTAGACCGTGCTTGAACTCATCAAGAAGTTTTTAACTTGTAATGAACAAGAAATATTATCTTAAAAATTAGTCAAGACACATTTCATGGAAATTCAAATGTCTTATTTATTGGGATCCGTTTTATGAAAACTGAAATACCCTTTATTTATTTAGGACACACTTCATGGAAGCTTGATTGTCCTTTTTATTGTTTAGGACACATTTCATGGAAACTTAATCGTCCTTTTATTGTTTAGACCGAACCATATATGGCTGCCTACGTTCCCCTTTTACAAGAAAGACTAAGGGGCTCGGGTCTTCGTAGTTCATTACAGTGAACTATATATATTTTCTCTCTTTTTTTTTTATGTGCGGCCACATGTTTTTTGCCTAGACCGCCCTTTTTGGGGTTTTCACTAGGCGGGCATTACTCTTTTTGCACCCTTTTTTTATTTATATATATATATATATATATATATATATATATATATATATATATATATATATATATTTTCTTTTAGACATAGTATCTTTTGAGCTTATCACCGTTATTTGGGTGGGCAAAGGGATTGCCGTCCAGTGTCGCAAGCTTCATGGCTCCTCCGGATAGTATCTTACGCACCACATAAGGGCCGATCCAAACGGGTTCCCATTTTCCCGGGGTTGTCTCGGTAGGGGGCTTCACTTTCAACACTAAGTCACTCTCTTTGATGTCTCTGGCCTTGACCTTTTTATCAAACGCTACGGCCATTCGCCTCTGGTAGGCTCGGGTGTGTTCCATTGCTTTTAGCCTTCTCTCGTCAAGCGGGGCTAACTCATCATGCCGGCTGCGCAACCATTCTACTTCATTGACACTTTGTTTTCCGGGAGGACCCTTAATGACGGGATTTCCAACTCCACTGGTAACACTTGCTTCCATCCCGTAGGTTAGGGCAAAAGGAGTTTCTCCTGTAGGCGTTCGACGAGACGTTACGCCCAGCCCGAGTGCCAAGTGCGGCTTTTCGGGCCAATCACGACCACGGGTGGCCATCTTCCGGATGATCCGTTCGAGCGTCTTATTAGCGGCTTCCACGGCTCCATTAGTCGAGGTCATGTACGAAGACGACTTGTGGCGAATGATTCTGAATTCGACGGCAACCTATCGCAGTCCCCTTCAAAGTGCGACCCATTATCGGAAATGATCTCGTTGGGCACCCCATATCTGCACATTATGTTTTCTTTGATGAATTGGGCCACTTTTACGGAAGTGAGGACCTTGTAAGACTTGGCCTCTACCCACTTGGTGAAGTAGTCGATGGCTACTAGCACAAATTCATGCACATTGCTTCCTACCGGGGCTATTTTCCCTATCACGTCAATACCCCAAGTTGCAAACGGCCAAGGAGTCGTCATGCGGTACGAGTCATGAGGCGGGAGATGGTTGAGGTTGGCAAACCGCGGCACTTGTCGCATGCTCGGACGTCTTGGACACGATCTGTTTCCATGGAAATCCGGTAGTAACCCATTACGAGGATCACTTGCATCGGGGCTCTGGCATTCATATGAGGACCGCAGGGACCATTGTGGACTTCGAGTCATCAATTCTTTGGCCCTTTCTTGAGTGACGCACAAGAGGAGTGGTCCTTGGTATCGCTTCTTGTACGGGTTGCCTCCTAGAATGACATAATGGGAGGCCAACCTTTTCGAGCTTGCAAGCTCTTGGCTCGACTCCTTCTTTCGGTCTACCTTCTTCGTCTCACGAAAGTGACTCTCCATCTTTGAGGAACTGGTAAATTTGATTGTACCGGGGTTCCTTCATAGGCTCGGGTCCCGGGTCTACTTCACAACGAAGGCGGGGCTTCTCTTCTACCCACTCGGAAGGGTTTTATGGCTTTTCCCTCGGGGATCTCTACCAATGAGGCTAGAGTAGCTAATGCATCTGCGAATCTGTTCTTTTCCCTTGGCAAGTAGTGGAAGGTCACTTCTACGAACTGTCCGATCCAACTCCTCCATATGGGCATGATACCGCTGCGGGTTAGGGTCCACAGTCTTCCACTTGTTGGAAACCTGATTGATGATCGGGTGAGTCTCCGTAAACTTCTAGCTCCTTGACATTCCTTTCTAAGGCGGCTTCCAAACCGGCAATGCGAGCTTCATACTCGGCAACATTGTTCATGGCGGGGAAGTTCAACTTGAGGGCTATGGGTGTATGCTCGTCCTTGGGATCAACCAAGTAGCATCCCGATACCGTTTCCTCTTTTGTTAGCGGCTCAGTCAAAGAATAATTGCCATCGGTTTTCAGGCTCGATCGCGAAGATCCCTTCATCAGGAATTGGGGTTCGAGCCCTCTGTCTTCATTCTTGGGAAAGTTTGCCGAGGTGGTCGACAACGCTTGACCCTTGATAGCCTTTACGGTCACATGGTTGATGTCGTACTCTGCTAAGAAGAAGGACCACTTTGCTAGACGCATCGAGAGGGAAGGCTTATCAAAGATGTATTTGATGGGGTCCATTTTTGAGACCAAATTCACGGGGTGGGCTTGCATATAATGCTTCAACTTGCCGACTACCCGGACCCGATCCTACACGAGTCTTTTCACATGCTTGAGTAATTGAGCTCACTTCCTGCGGCTTCCGGCGACAAAGTAAATGGCGTTTTCTACCCGAGAGTCTTTCTTTTCTGAGCAAGCATAGCCCCAACCGCCGTATCGGTGACGGTGAGATAGAGCGAGAAGAGGTTTGTCTATGTGGGGGCATATCGGAGGAGGGTGTACCCAGTATGCCTTGATACGGTCAAAAGCATCCTGGCATTCTTCGGTCCATTACGTGTCTACGTTCTTCTTCATGAGCTTGAAGATGGGCTCGCACATAGTGGTCAAGCGGTTGTGGAAACGGCTAATGTCTTGCGGTTTTCCCAAAAAGCTCTTGACTTACGTGCAGGTCCGAGTGGCCTCATATCCATAATGGCTTTGATCTTTTGGGGGTCGGCTTCGATACCTCGCTCCGTGACCATATACCCAAGCACTTTTCCCGTTGTCACTCCGAAGGTGCATTTAGCGGGGTTTAGTCTCATGGAATGTTGTCTCGGTCTCTCAAAGAATTTCCGCAGTCAACAAAGTCTTGCCCGTCCTCGCCTTTGGAGTGGATTATCATGTCGTCTACGTAGACCTCAATCTTCTTGTGGATCATGTCATGAAAAAGCGCGGTCGCTGCCCTTTGGTAAGTAGCCCCGGCGTTCTTAAGCCCAAATGGCATCACTATAATAGTAAGTTCCCACGGTGTGGTGAAGGCCGTCTTTTCTTGGTCTTCCTCGGCCATCTTGATCTAGTTGTAACTGCAAAGCCGTCAACGAAGGATTTGACTTCGTAGTTAGCGAGTGGAGTCCACCAGGATGTCTATGTTTGGCAAAGGGTAATCGTCCTTGGGGGCTGGCCTTGTTTAGATCTCGGAAATCCACACGCAGCCGCACCTTTCCATTGGCCTTGGTGACGGTCACAATATTGGACAACCATGTCGGATATTTGATGACTCGATGAATCCTACCCGCGTAGCTTCTCAATTTCTTCTTTGACCTGTAGAGACCATTACGGCTTGATCTTCCTCGGTTTTACGCTTTGCGGCTTAGCATGCGGTGCTAGAGGGATTCTGTGCTCTACTATCGAATTGTCTAGCCCCGTATCCCTGTATGACCATGCAAACACGTCGACGTATTCCCTGAGCGGATCGATCCATCTGTCCCGTTCAACCCCCTGGAAGAAGTTTCCGATCTGTGTCTCTTTAGGTTCCTCGACGGTACCCAAGTTCACACTTGTCAAAACCTCCTCGGCTTGGGCCCGGTTTTCCTCTTTTACGAAACCTGCTTAAAGATTTCTTTAATGTATTGTTCATTTAGTGTGTTTGCATCTTGTTCAAATGATTCATTATTAACCGTTGTTAAGTTTTGAGTTAATTTATCATTTGTTAAGTTGGAAATAAGAGGATACTCGAAAGATCTGTCATTTCATTCAAAATAAGGGGAAAGATGACATCGATTACATTTTGATAGTCCTCGGGCGTAGAGGCCTTCGGATGACTCAGAGGACCGGAATTCAAAGATTCCCGACTCGACGGAACAGACGCTCACCGACTCTTGACCCTACACTACTTATTGACTCGAGGGTGGCTTGACAAAGGTTGGGCCAGGGATCTCACTCCTTCTTCTTTGTTGCCACTGGGGAGTAGCGGTCTTGTCGGCGTTCTTCGAAAGTTGGAGACTTCAAATTGATCAAAAACTTGCCGGAAATCTTTGACGGCCGATGCCGTGGAAAGATAGTGAGGGGAGCTAGAGTAGCTTGATGCAATCTCTCGGCGAGCTCGTCCCGTGATAACTGGGCTCATTGATCGAAGAGTCTGGCTCATCTTATCAATGCACCGCTGATAATTTATTTTCTCTTTACCGATCTTGGACACCACGACCTTGTCGGTATAGCCAACAGAGGGTTGGCCTCGGATAATGCCGATGAAGTCTTCTTCGTAGGGGATCTTAATTCTTCCTTGACCGGCTACGTATTCAATAGGCTTTTACTGTATTCTCGCTTCTAGATCTGTTAGCTTCTCATTGAACTTTACGATGGCCACAAATTCAGCACTTTCTCGCTTCAAGAGGATCCTTTGTACATGGGGATATCAGCCGGACTGTGCTTTGAATGATGGGTTCCTTAGCGGGCTGTTTGGCATAGCCGACATAGTAATCGAACTTGCCGTAAGGCTCCCTAGAGTTCCGACGCTCTTGTCTCCGGCTTCATACCTTTCTTTTAGCTTACATTGTGTGGACTTTCTCTTCTTCTTCTTTCTCGAAGGAGCGTCTTCATTGATCCATTCTTGGTACTCATACTCCTGCATCCTCACAGTCGCATACATCATACCATATGTGAGGCTTAGGCTGAACTGGGATGGCCTCTCCGACTACTTGGTTATTACCATTGTTGACTACCATGTTGGCCATTTTGACACTGAAAAGCAGGCAAAACTGAGGATTCTGGCGAACTGTCTGAGAATTCTGCGCTAACAAGTCGCTGACCCGGTGTTCTCACCCACTTCTTTCTCGCTACGGGAAAGGGATAGGAAAGGTTTAGACTCGGGGTAGGTGTTTAGGAGTGAAGGCTCGGGCAATATGCAAATTAGAATCTTCCGAGTTTACTTAAAAGCAGTGTCTTTTATTAATATCTATTTGGTTGGAAAAGGGGGTTGCCCTTCTTTTCGTAACTACTCTAGATCCTGGATCGGTGGGTTCCGTCACTACGTCTATAAGCCCCTCGTATTCCACCGTATTTCGACCTCCCGGGGTGGACGGCCGGCGAGGTCCTATAGGGCACGCGGATCCCACCGGCAGAGTAAAGAACGCTCCTAATGGGTCTAGCGGGTCATAGGAACTTTCAACGCACGAGCGATGCGGATTATAGTCAAGGCATACGGGAAAGTCTCGTCTTTCTGCCTTGATAGGATTTTGGCAGAATTTCGCTTGAGCGAATGACGTTTGACTGTCGGTAATGTCCGAGAAGATAATAGTCATGGGTCGGGCGGCAAAAGCCGGATGACACAGTGTCACATTGAACTTCGTTGCATACGCCGGGCGTGAGTTAGAACCGAAGTCAATGCCGGGTCAAGATCTTGCCAATTTTTCCTTGTCGGAATTTTAGCAGAGCTTCGCTTGAGCGAAAGATCTTTTGATTTGTTGGCAAAGACTAGGTCTTGACTCTTACGCATTCCGTGCAGGTCAAGGTCAATAGTCAATGTCGGAGTTGAGATCTCGCCAATTTTTCCTTGTCGGAATTTTGGCAGAGTTCTTCTTCCGTTATGAACTAAGGCTTGACCTTTACGAGGGTATGCAACTGGGATATATGACACGGACTAGACCAAAAACCAACCAAAAAGTCACGGTTTTTTGAAACGTGTGACACGGACTGTGCATTGGTCGACACTGGCTGCCATGGGGAGGTTGGGATGATTCCGTGCGCGCCCGGGAGCATCGTAAGGTCAGTCCGTGGACTGCAGTGGAACCACCCTCGGGTTTGAAGGACGTGCGTGCAAAAGTGTACAGGATATATCAAAGTGCGCGTAGTGTGCGGTCTCCTAAAAATGTTCCTTTTTGAGTTAAAACAGAGATTTTCGAAATGTGTTTTAAAGGAATGATTTTCGGGACGGGGAGAATGCAACACATAAGCACGTAAATTTTCTGGGAGCCCAGGCCAGTCATGGAGCTGAGTAGCCCCAAGCTGCTAGGCTCGCCAGATTAACCTCAATTTTCCTGGTGGAATTGCCACCGAGGTCGCCCTGAGTCAAATCCAAGGAGGATTGAGCCGTACGACTGCATGGATCAATTTTCCAGGTTCCACTCCTTTTGCTATTTTCCGGGTTTTTTCCCGTTCAAAGTATGCACAGATTCCAAGATGCAAATGATGCAATGCATGGTAAAGAAAGCAAGCATGATTAATGAAATCGGCGACGGGAGTCTAACCCGCTTAAAGGGAAAAGCTTTCTATATTTTTTTTTTCGAAAAAAGTGATACTGGTACGTGGGATTGTTAAACCACCGGTTATCCCAACTCCCACGTCAGGGAGTGTACAGGAAGGGTAAGTGGTTTCCACCTATATACCGAGTATCGATTTTTTATTTTGAAAATAAAGCTTTTCTCCTTTGGGATATTCCCCAGCGGAGTCGCCAAACTGTGAATGTGTGCCCAAATTTTTGTTTGTTGGATTCACGCGAGTTTGAAGACATCCGGTTTAATTTGAAAAACGGAGTCGCCACACCATTTTGATTACCTCAAAACTTTGAAAAAAAGGTTTTATGGGTTCGGAGGTTAAGTTACCCCTTGGGAAGAACGTTTGGCGTTCACCCAAAGTGCCTTGCCGGAGCAAATCTCCCAAGATTTCATTAATCGTGCTTGCTTGCGTGCTTTCTTGTGTGCATGTGTTTGAAAATAAAGAGGGAATGTCCCAAGTCGTCTTCCGGACGTACAAACCATTTGTTGGTTGTCGCTCGGGATTTCTTGGAATTTTATGTATTTGGGATTATGATCCCGCCCTCATCTTGGACTTGTGATCATCGCATTTTTTAGACCTTGGGACTTGCGTGATCGAGAGAATGACTCTCCTTGTAGTCAAAGATGAGGTTCTTTAGAAAAGGAGGGTCCTTAGCCCATCAATCCTACACTTTAAGATGGTCGAGCTTGTATAGATGCTTCATAGTCATCTTAAGTGATAATCGGAGATATAGGGTTCGAAGGTGTCCCCTTTTTCTAAAGAGATTATGAAACCTTTATGGAAGGAACGATGTAAAGATAGGATCTTTTACACCGATCCGTTCCTAGGTTGCTAATGGGGGAATGGGGGAAATGTATGTAAAAATGACACTTTAATGAAAAGATGACATTTTTGGGTTGCAAATGATGCACTTAATTCAAAGAAATGATCTTTATTGCAAATGATGCATAAAGATATGATTTTTATGCAAATGATGCATTTTTATGAAGAAATTGGCATTCATTATGCAAATGATGCATAAAGATTGCATTTTGAAAAGCATATGATGCTAGTTTATGGTAAAGACATGGTCTTTAAAGCAAATGATGCTTGGAAAAGGGATTTTGGATGCAAAGGATGCATTTTGATTGAAAAGATTTGATTTTTATATGCAAAGGATGCATAAAGATGACATTTTTATTTGAAAATGGGGGTTTTAGGTGCAAAGGATGCACCTTTATGGGAAAAGACTACATTTTTATGACAAATGATGTCTAATGCATGCAAAAGGGGAAGGGGGAATATAAAGATATGATCTTTAATCTACCAAGTCCCAAGCAATATAAAGGTAATGCAATGAGCAATTTATAAAGCAATTAGGATGCGAGGTTAGGGCCTGCGAGGTTACCAATGGCTTCCTTCTTCTTCGAGCGGAGCTAGGAGGAGAGGTTGATCTTGGATCTTCAAGGAGGAGGGAGGGAGCTTCTTGGCCTTCTTCTTCACCTTCTTGAACTTCCAGCAGTATTCTTCACGTATTAGGAGTGTTTGTGGGTGATTTGTTGTGTCAATTGTGTGTGTTGAAATGGGTAGAGGAGGGCTCTATTTATAGGCAGTTTGGATAAGGCTAATGAAGCCGTGCGGCTATGGACAGTGAGCTAATGCAGCCGTGCGGCATTATCCACAATGACTCAGCATTCTAGAACCATGCAAGGTGGCAAATTCTAGAACCTTTCCTCCTAATTAAGAAAAACGTGTTTCTTAATTAGGAAGGATCCCCTTCAGCCCTAAATTAATTAAGAACAGTTCCGGAATGTTTCCGGAACACTAGGAAGGTCTGGGGAATTACCGAAAAACTTACCGAAATTGTCGGGAAATTTAACCGGAAGGCATGAGCCAGATTTGGGTACTTACACCAGCGGAGTCGCCACTGTAGCGATGCACGGATTTCTCTTGTTTTTCACATCTTTTTGAGTCGCCACCTATATTATTTGTTTGAAAATATAGAAAAACCATTTGAAAATAGATTTTGGGTTCGGGGATTAGGTTATGGAATGGGAAGGTCAAGGAGCACCCATTCCACCAAATCCGGAGATCGGTCTTGCTAAAAGAGAGGTTTTCAAAGAAAAAAGACGTTTTAAAATAATAAGTAAAACAAAGATCCATTTAACGAGGTTAAAGGGAATATAGAATCAATTGCTTCGAGACCATCCCCATGATTTGGGGAGTCTCTAGGCCGATCCTAGATTTGATGTATTATACCACTCTAACAATCAATTAGAAAGGGTACAGGCAGATTACCTTGTGTGAAGAGACTCGGACAGAGTTTCGACTCAAGTTAGAGTCAAATCTTGATGCGGACAGAGCTTCACCTCAGTCCTTGATTCGAGCTTCAATGTTTGTTTATCAACAAGGTTGACAAACAAACTTTAGGTGATTTTAGGGGTGATTAACAGGAATCTTTCAGGAAGAGAAACCAGTAAATGTGGGGTTTTGACTTAAAAAGTCTGGGATCTTGAAATACTGAAAGTCTTCAAGTATTTATAGGTGTTGGAGATGTGTTGGTGGAGAGATAAAACACCTTGGGAAGGTTCCAGAACCCAAATTTCATTGGATGGTCGGTTTAATAAAGTTTTATCCCGAAAGAGGTTGAAAACGACGAGGAGACTGGCTTCTGCAGGTCTGCAGAAACTCTTTGTATCGCGCGAGACACGCCATTCTGCGCGAGATAAGGCCGTCAGTGGACAATTTTGTCCTTCCCTCGTTATCTCGTATGCAGTTTATTCCAAACTAACGGTCGTTAGTCAAAACTTAACGAAACATGACGAAATGGTGGATTTCTACTTCTTGACTCAAGGCGAGACTTAGAGTGGTAATAATTTGCTCTGATGGGTTCAGAATGGGGTGTCTACATAAAGCAGACTTATACAATGTGGAGTACGCTATTGCCATGGCGGAAGATAAAAGCAAGAAGAGGTCAGATAAGACGGAATCAGAAGCAGTTGGCACTCGCCATGCTTCCAATGGAAATGGAAATGGTAACGGATCCAAGGGGAAGAATAGAACAAGGGGTTCTGAAAAGCCTGAAATTTTTACCCCTCTCCCATCACGGAGATCATGCAACTAGTGAACCTTCCACCACCTCTTCCGCTGAGCGACAAACCAAAATTCCCTCGTGACACTTCCAAATTCTGTGATTTTCAAAAGGACCTTGGTCACAACACTGAAAGGTGCATCGCCCTCAATCGAATGATCCAAAGGTGGGTCGACAAGGGCAAACTTGACCGCTATATCATGAAGAAAGATGGCAAGCAGAAGCGGAAGGAGGAAGAAAGTGAAGATGATGACAAAAGCGAGGATGGGGAACAGAGGCCTCCTAGGGCCAAATTGTATGTGATTCAAGAAGAGGTGGTCTCTATCAGAAAGCTAAGGGACCAAATTCATGAGCTAAGCAAGGTGTACCACGTTCCTGCTTGGGTTCATAAGGCGGAAGAGGTCATAAGTTTCTCTCCCAATGAATTGGCAGGGAGTCGTGCTGCCCGTGAGCAACCCTTGGTCATAAATGGTGGAATTGACAACGTTGAATCGGAGAGACTTCTTATCGACACGGGGGCCTCTTGTGATATCTTGTACTACTCTGCCTTCCAACTGATGGGTTTGAAAGACACCATCCTGGAGCCCTATCATGGAAGGCTAGATGGTTTCACCAACCATAAAGTCGGTGCCAAGGGAACTGTTGACCTAGAGCTGGAAGTTGGCGAACATCCCTTTCGAACCAAGGCTACAATCACTTTCGTAGTCATGGACCTGACAAGTGACTATCATGCAATCCTAGGCATTCCAAGTCAAGAAAAAACTTGGGTTGGTCGCCTCCCTTCCTCACCAACGAGTTAAGTTCCCTACTCATGCTGGAATTGGATGCGTGAGGGCGACTGCCAAGGACTTCTTGGAGCATGTCGTGAGAAGCCGGAAAGCATCCAAAAGCGTGGAGATAGATACCCAGAAGACAACATAAAAATCTCTAAGTCTCTGAAAACTACCCATACAAGCTCTAGGATGAGTTACATCCGTGAAGTGCTAGATGAGGAACCTCTGGTCCTAGAAACTGCAGATGACCAAGGCATAGTTTCGTCTGTCCCGGAAATAGATCCTTTTCTCGTCAGCGGCCAGAACTCAGGGGCCAACCCTGACTTGAGGATAGTTGATCTGCCCGACGTTGACAAACTGATGCAAGAGGAAGGCCTCAACGTGAATGACAACGAGGGTAGAAGACTTAGAGAAATCATCATCGAGACCCTGGAATTTCGGGACGGTCCAGAAATGGAGCCCGTGGATGAATTAGAAGAGGTATTCATCAACCTCGACTACCCCGAGCAAAAAATCAAACTCGGGGGCCAGCTATCCCTTGAAGAGAAGGAAGAAATCATCTCCCTCTTGAAAAATAGTCTTGACGTCTTTGCTTGGAGAGTTGAAGACATGAGGGGGATCAATGAAAAAGTAACCCTCCACCACCTAGAAGTTGATCCATTGGCAAAAACCATCTCGCAGACAAGGAGGATTTTTGCAAGGGACAAGGAGGAAGCTATCAAAGAAGAGGTGCAAAAGTTACTTAGCGCCGGAATCATTCGAGAAGTAAAATACCCCGTTTGGTTGGCCAACGTGGTAATGGTGAAAAAGCAAAATGGGAAGTGGCGAATGTGCATAGACTTCACTGATCTTAACAAAGCCTGCCCTAAAGACAGCTATCCTCTCCCTAGAATCGATAAGTTAGTTGACTCCATAGCTGGACACCAAACTCTTAGTTTCCTAGATGCCTATTCAGGCTATCACCAAATCAAAATGGCGGGGGAGGACATTGAGAAGATGGCCTTCCAAACATCGGGGGGAAACTATTGTTATGTCATGATGCCCTTTGGGCTCAAGAACGCGGTTGCTACGTACTAACACATGGTAAATAAGGTATTTGGAGAACAAATAGGTCGCAACATGGAGGCCTACATTGATGATATGGTCATAAAGACCAAGGAGGGCAGTCATGCCCCTGACCTGGAGGAAACAATAAACAATCTCCGAGCTAACAACATGAAGTTAAACCCAAGCAAATGTGTGTTTGGGGTGACGGCTGGAAAGTTCCTAGGATTCATGGTATCACAGAGGAGAATCGAGGCGAACCCCAAAAAAATTAAAGCCTTGATAGACAAGAAGGAACCTACCAAAATCAAGGAGGTTCAGAGATTGAATGGAAGAATAGCGGCACTTGGGAGATTCATCGCCAAATCTGCCGAAAAATCACTGCCGTTCTTCAAGGTATTGAAGGGTACCAAGAGCTTCTCATTGACTTTCGAATGCTCCGAAGCATTCCTCCGGTTGATGGAGTACTTGGGTTCCCCTCCCTTGCTTAGCAGTCCGATTACTGGTGAGATGTTGTATGTCTTCCTAGCTGCCACAGATCATGCAGTCCCAGCTGTACTTGTACCAAATGATGAAGGAACTCAGAAACCAGTCTACTATGTCTCTAAGTCATTGTCAGACGTGGAGAGCAGATATTTTAATGTAGAAAAGATAGCATACGCACTAGTTATTGCATCAAGAAAACTACGTGCCTAACTTTCTGCGCATCCCATCACCGTGTATACCAATGAACCGTTGAAGAAAATTCTGTATAAGTTGGATGGCTCCGAACGTCTTCTGAATTGTTCTATCGCTCTTACTGAGTTTGATATCACTTACCAACCAAGGAAGACCCTTCTGGCACAGCCTCTGGTTGACTTCATGATTGAGACTGCCTTCATGGGTGAACACGTCCCCACTTCCCATAAGCAAAACACAATGGAGGAAGAAGAGTCTCCCATTGAACTACCGTCCAACTGTTGGGTCTTATACACGGATGGATCAGCTACAAAGGAGAGAAGCGGAGCTGGAATTGTACTAGCAAGTTCGAAAGGAGCGTACACCATGCAAGACATCATCTGATTCAAGTTCCCTGCCTCCAACAACCAAGCTGAATATGAGGCTCTGATATTTGGTATCGAGTTGGCTTCCTTCTATGGAGCAACTAAGGTGGTGCATTCTGTGACTCCCAACTTGTTGTCAAACAAGTGAAGGGAGAGTATAACACCCAAAATCCCACCCTGATCACGTATAGAGACCTGGTCCTAGACATGACAAAAAAGATGGAATTCTTCAAGATCAAGCAAATAGGCAGGGAAGATAACCAAATCGCGGACGTTCTATCTAAACTAGCGACTATGGATGTGTCTGAGCCCAACTACAATCCATACGTAGTTTTTACTGAAGAACCCGCATATGAAAGACTACAAGTCATGCTCCTAGATGGAGAGGGGAAATGCTGGATCGATGACTACATAGATTACATCGAGAAGAGCCAACTCCTAGAAGATGAAGCACAAGCTAAACTCATCAAGAAGAGATCGCCAAGGTTCGTTGTGATGAATGGAGTCCTCTACCGATGATCCTTCACTAAGCCCCTGCTGAGGTGTGTCTATCCTAAGGAAGTGGAGAATCTCTTGGCCGAAGTACATGAAGGCGTTTGCGGCGGACACCTGGGGGCCCGAACCTTAGCTGACAAGATCATCTCGCTAGGTTATTATTAGCCAAACCTGTGGGAAGACGCGCAAGCCTATGTTAGAAAATGTGACAAGTGCCAGAGATACTCCGACATTCCTAGAATCCCAACGGTTGAGCAAACACCTGTAATACCTACATGGCCATTTGATATGTGGGGGATCGACATCATCGGACCCTTCCCTCCCGCCCGAGGCAATTTCAAGTACTCCCTCCGTCCCGCCCAAAAGGGCACAAATTTCCTTTTTGGGCGTCCCATTTGAAAGGGGACAACCCAAAAATGGAAAGTTTTTTATTACTTCTTTATTTGTGGGACCCACTTGTTATACTCTCACAATAAATATCTACTAACTATTCTCTACTCCACTTTCTCTTTCCTACATCACCTTTCACTCACAACATTTATTCCACTATATACTTTTTCTCTTTCCTACATCACTTTTCTTAATTCCCGTGCAAGGACCCAAAAATGCCCTTTCGGGCGGGACGGAGGGAATATGTGATAGTAGCAGTTGATTACTTTTCCAAATGGATAGAAGCGAAAGCATTGGCCAAGATAACGGAGGAGAACGCAATCAACTTCATCCACGACCACATCTGGTGTCGCTTTGGGCTCCCGTACACAATTGTATCAGATCATGGACTCCAATTCTCTACGACATTTACAACGGAGTTGGGAAGAGTTAGAGTCCGTCACGCCAAGTCATCAGTAAGTAGACCTCAAGGCAACGGACAAGCGGAGGCTGCTAACAAATTGGTCCTAACAGCCCTTACTAAGAACCTTGAAGGATGCGAGGGCAGATGGTTGGACGAACTTCCCCTAGCCTTATGGGTTGTTCGCATAACCACCCGGGGGCCAACCGGGGAATTTGCATTAACCTTCAGTTCTAAGGCTATGGCACCAACTGAAATGGCTATCCCTACTATGAGAAACTCCCATTATGATGAGAAAGTCAACAAGGTCAATAGGCTCCTAGACCTAGATCTGATAGATGAGAAACGACTAGCCGCACAGATGAGGATGGTAAATTACAAGCAAAGGACCAAGGTGTACCATGACAAGAGGGTCAACAGAAGAGTATTCCAAGTAGGCAACTAGGTACTTAGAAAGATTGAAGCAACTGGTCGGAAGGCAGAACAAAACAAGCTCTCCCCAAATTGGGAAGGTCCCTACATCATAACTCAAGTCATTCGAGAAGGGACATACAGATTGAAGACTAAGGAGGGGAAAGAGCTCAAGCATCCGTGGCATTCCAACAATCTCTGAAAGTATTATCATTAGTGTTAGTTTATTTGATGTAATAGATTAACTTTAATTATTATTAGTCCTTTACCTTTTCAAGTATGGTAGGATTGCAGTTCTATGTAATCAGTTTCAGTTTATGAAAGTTACTTCTTCAACATGCAAAGCAACTACCAACTACTGACACAACACTGGAAGACGAGGATATTATCCCCGACTCTTCAAAAAACATGCCAAACGTCTAAGCCTACCTCAGCATAAACGACTAAATGGCCAACATCTGAAACCTACGTACGAGTCACCTTCCTCGGCGTAAGGAGATGAAAAAGAAGGAATCCTAATGTTTTGACGAGGAAACCCCTCGACTCAAATGACTACGGGCCAGACCATCTTAAACCTATGTACGAGTCATCTTCCTCGGCATAATGAGATGAAAAAGAAGAAAAAACCTAACAGTCAAGATCGAGGAACCCTCCTCGGCCTGATGACTTGCCTCACGTCAAGACAAGGAAACACCTCGTCATAAAACGACTACAGGTACTCCACGTCCGAAACCTGTGCACGAGTCATCTTCCTCGGCATAAGGAGATGCAAAAGAAGAAGATACCCCAACAGTCAAGACCGAGGAACCACCCTCGACCTAATGACTTGAGGTTAAACAGTCAAGACCAAGGAACCCCACCTCGGCATAATGACTTGTAGGCAAAATTTCCACAATCCTTGAGTGAGCCAGCCTCCTCGTCTTATACAAAAGGGTGAAGAACGAGGAACCATCTTCGGCTCCCCCCTAAAAACAGACTTGTACTTGTGCAAAGCCCACAAACAAGCAGAACAAACGGTTTATTATATCAATACGACATGAATTACAAAGAAGGGACATTTCATTAATATTCCAAAGAAAGATTACAAAAGGCCCTAGCCTATTACATCAAAACAAATAAATTTTTCTAAGGCTTCCTCTTCTGAGGGATATCCCCTAAGAAAGCCTGATCCGCAGCACTGGCATTTAGCTCAGAAACTAGGTCGGTGGTGACGGTGGCTTGTTCAGTTTGGACATTGGCTTGAGCCTCCTCGTCATTTTCCTCCTCGGCAGTACCTCCCTCGACCTCTGCCTCCATCTTGTCCTCATCTTCAATTTTTTCTATTAGAGCATTGATATTGTTAGGATCGACAGATGGAGGAACCCAAGCTTCTTTGCCAGCCCGTGCATCCATCCTAGCCACCACCCCCCAAGTTATGCTCAGAATAAGGAACGATATTGTGAAGAGCCCGAGCTGCTTCATCATATGCGTCATGATAGATAAGCCGAGCAATGGCATTTAGATCCAAGCCATGAGTGGGGTCAGCCATTAGACGACGTGCCAAATGGAGATAGCCATCTTGAAACATGGTGGCCGTCTTGTCATTCACGGCATCTTTGAAGGCCTGGCTGCCCTTAAAACGAGCAACAACCTCCTCTTCCATAGAGGGAATGGCGGCCTCCAGATCTCGGCATTTGGCCTCTGCCCCCTCGGCTCTCTGGGTGACCTCAGCTTTGAGCTTCTCTAGCTCAGCCACCTCGGCCTTGAGCCTCCCCAGCTCAGCCGTCTCAGCCTTCTTCAATTTAAGAGCCTCCTCAGCCTGGACCTTAGCCTCCTCGGAGAGCTTCTTCTCCTCTTCGGCCTTGGCCTTAGTCGCCTTTTTGGCCTCCATCTCGGTATCCTTAACCTTCAGCAACTCGGCGGCTGCAGCCATATCGGCCTCCCCTCTTCCCAAGATGGCCTTGAGCTCAGCAATCTGCTTATCCACGGCTTTATTGTGGATGGACTGGTGAGCAACCACAGTAGCCCACTGAAACAAAGAAACATTATTAGCAAAATATCAAGGACAAGGTACGAGAAGGAAACAACGAGGTAAAATACCTCAGCCATCAACAGGCCCTGCCTGGTGATCATATGTTCATTGGTGTGCTTGGCCTTTATCAAACTCTCCAAAAGCTCCTCATTCATGGCCCAGTGAATGACAGCTCGGCCCTGCCTGACATGGGCACCCTCCCTGGCTAAAACATTCAAGCCTCTGAGGGGTGTTGATTGGCTGATGATTTGCCGAGCATGCTGCTCGACCTCGGGATAAGTCTTTATCATATCAAGAGGGATTGACAGAGATGAGGAAGCATAAGCATCCTTCTTCGCAGGGGGCCCCTCGGTAGAACCAGATTGGGGCCTCTTTTGGCCCGAGTGCCATTGTACGAGACTTGTCCCTCTGCAGACGGGATATAAGTATCCATCTCATACCCAACAGTAGCAATCTGGGGGCTATGCCCCTCGGTAGTTGGTCGTTCCTCTCGGCTCTCCGAGGCCTCCTCCTTGACATCGATAGCCTCCCCTATTAGCTTGACGAGCAAGGAGACATCACCCTTTGCAGACAAAAGGAGTTTACGAGTAGTTGCCTCGTTCTTCCTCTGAGTGAGGACCGAGGTCTTGACCAATCACCTCTTCATCTTAATGAGCTCCTTGGGATCAACTTCTTCTAGAGAGGCCATCTCAGCTTCTTGTTCAGGGGTTAAATATGCAAGTACGAGGAAGATATGGTCATGTTACACAACAGATAAAACAAGCATCAATTAAACAAGTATATAAGAAACAAGGAAAGGGTAATTACATTCTACGACGTCTTCATCTCTAAGGAATTGATCCAGGGATTTAATTTTGCAACGATCACAATCATCATGAAAGACTAGACCGGGATGGACCTTTCAGTCGTTAAACCTCCTTCCCCTATGAATGGGAACGAGAGGAACCACGCCGTCCCTCGGTCCCGGCATCAGCCCAGCTTGAACGTAATAACGATCATCGGCTTCCAACGCCGACCACTCAAGCAAGCCCACCTTGGCAAAGTCATTGTGCCGATCAATCAAAGCCGAGGTCCATTCAGCTCGAACCACTTTCTTAGGGACAGTAGGCTCATCAAAAGGAGAGGGGAACTCCCAGCCTTACCGGCTTTCTACCCTAATGACATAGTTCTCCCATCCAGACACCTTGCTGGACATTGGAAGGATGATCTTTGGTTTCTAGGAATCACTTCTTAACACAATGAGCCTAGTATCTTTGATATAGCTAATGTTGAAAAAGTGGTGGAAGGCAACTTGGGTAAGCTCAAAATCTAAACTACGGTACAAGATAATAAAGCTTACGAGAACCCTAGTCCCATTGGCAACCAACATAGCCGGGACGGCTCTCAGGTTTCCTAGGAACTTATTGATAAAAGGGTCCAATGGGAGACGAAGTCCCTACTAAAATTGTTTAAAGTAAAAATGTACATGACTATCATTGTAATAAAATGCGTCTTTCTCTCCCTCGGTTTCAAAAGTGGGACGACCGACGTAAGTTAACCTATACTCGTTCCTATCCACCCCGTATCTCGAGTATAGGGCCTCCAACATAGGATCCCCAGCCTTGACTGGTTTAGCTCGGGGACGAGAAGCACCACCTCGGCCTCCCCTTTCTCGGCCACCTTTTCCTTCTACTTGTTCGCCATCAACAAAGGCATCTACAATTTTGGTGGACATGGAGGCCTCACCCCCTCTTCCTGTCATATCTGCAAAAGGCCGAGGAGCAAAAATTAGTTATCGTCCAAGGCTAATATTGAGACGGGGAAGAGGGATGCCTCTCCTCGTCATTACAATAAGGCCGAGGAGAGAGCCTTACCACTCAGACGAAGACGATCAAGGTGATTTGAAGCCGAATAAAGCAAATTGATGTGCTCAATCATCTCGGCTCTATTCTCAAACAACACTATACTGAGGGACAACGAGTTGACTCTGTCAATCCTCGTCTTATCCGGATACTGGATTTACATCCTCGTACATTCATACCTTGTCAACAGTTCTCCTATCTCCGTCAAGTTCACCAGCAACCATGGTCCTCTCTCTCTCCGATAAACCCTTAGGTTGCCCTTGTGGTACTCGTAATGGAAACAAGGGGTATGGTCCCAAGAACATGCCATTTCTAAACGAAGGGTTCAAGAACTTTATCAAGGCAAGAAATTCAAGAAAAGCCTCAAAAGGGGTAACAAGAGCGATTTCTAACAATCAAGTTCAAACAAAACCCAAGAGATTGCACATTAAAGCGTAAATTCAAGAAAATCAAGAAAAAGCTTCAAGGGTTCAACAATGGCAGATTTGAAAAGCAAAACCCAACCAAAACCATAGAAGACGTGAAAAAAATTGCAAAATCAAAGACAAAATTCATAAAGGGAGAAGAAATATACCTGATTTTGTGAAGATGAACTAAATCAAACGATGAAGTCGAGCTTGATTGACGAAACTGGGCAACTGGAAAAAGTCAAGAACACGAAGAGGTTTTTCAAGAGTAGAAATCAACCATTTCGTCATGTTTCGTTAAGTTTTGACTAACGACCGTTAGTTTGGACTAAACTGCATACGGGATAACGAGAGAAGGACAGAATTGTCCACTGATAGCCTTGTCCCACGCGGAATAGTCGTGTCCCGCGCGATACTAAGCTCCTACAGACGTGCAGAAGCCATCAATTTCAACCTCTTTCTTGATAAAACCTTATCAATCCGGTCATCCAATAGAATTTGGGTTCTGGAACCTTCTCGGGGTAGTTTACCTCTCCACCTTCACCTCTCCAACACCCTATAAATACTTGAAGAGTTTCAGTATTTCAGATCCCTGACACTCCTGTCGACCTTCGACAGTTTACTGGTTTCTCTCCCTGAAAGATTCCTGTAAAATCACCCCTAAAATCACCTAAAGTTTGTTTATCAACCTTGTTGATCAACAAACATCAAAGAAATAATCAAGGACCGAGGTGAAGCTCTGTCCGCATCAAGATTCGACTCTAAACTTGAGTCAAAACTCTGTCCAAGTCTCCTCACACAAGGTAATCTTCCTCCCCCTTTCTCTAATTGATTGTTAGAGTGGTATAATACATCAAACCTAGGATCGGCCTAGGGCCTCCCCAAATCATGGGGACGGTCTCGAAGCAATCGATCCTATATTCCGTTTAACCTAGTTAAATGGATTCTTTTACTTGTTTCTTTAAAAAATGTCTTTTCTTTGTGAAATTACCCGGGATATCGCGCGGCGGGGGCGCGAAATGTGGTTGTCTTTCGCGGACGGTTGGTGTTTGAGACCTCGCTTTTTGGGAAGGAAAGGATTCGCCACGCGGTTTTTATATTTTGAGCCCAAACATTAAGAAACGGCTATTGGTTGACAAAGGTGTCGTTTTTATTGGTAGCAAAAACTTAGGAAAAGGCTTTGAAAATGGGGAGTTATTTTTATTGATAGCAAATACGAGTAAAAGGCTTTTTTTAGTACTAGAGATTGTTAGGTTCGGAGGTCACGTTACGTTTCGGGAAGAGTTTATTGAGATCACCCGAAATGCCTCGTATGACGAGTCTTTCTACCTTTCTCGAAATCGTGTGCGTGTGTGTGTGTGTTTGCATTTTGAAATGGGGGCTTGAATGACAAGCTTAATCTTGGTTTGAATGTCAAAGGTTAATTATGGGATCTTGTTTGAAAAGGCGAGCGTTTGAATGACAAACGTCGGTTTTGGAAGTTTTAGGAAAAGTGGCGCGAATGCTGATTTTAACTGTTTATCTTAAGTGTCAAATGTTGACTTTTAAGAAAAGAGCGTTTGAATGTCAAACGTCGGATTTTGAGTTTGAAGATGAGCGTTTGGATGCCAAACGTCATTTCGCGTGTTTTGAAAGAGAGTTCGAAGGTCGAACTCCGGTTTTGAACCGGGCACGTCATTGTTAACGATTTTACAGGAAAAATGTATTAAATGATTTTGAATGTCAAAATTCGGCTTTTAAGTTTGAAGATGAGCGTTTGGATGCCAAATGTCATTTCACGAGTTTTGAAAAAGAGTTCAAAGGTCGAACTCCGGTTTTGAACCGGGCATTACATTGTTAACGATTTTACGGGAAAAACGTATTAAATGATTTGCGATCAACGAATCGGGTTGCAACTCGGAATTTGAAAAGTAAATACTATCACGATCCAAACGGGTCGGACTTTGTAAATGACAGTATTTAAAGTGCGGTATCAACGGAATCAATCGACCCGGAATTGTAAAGTATGATCGACGAGCCAAACAACTCGGAATTGTAAAGTTGCATGAAAATAAATGACGTTCGACGGATCAAACGATCCAGAATTTGTAAATGACATGAATTTAAATGACGATCGATGGATCAAACGATCCGAAATTGGTAAATGACATAAAAGTAAACGGAACCGGGTCGGAACGCCGTTTTAACCCGAGATTACTTCTCTTACGGGAAGAGAAGAGGATCTAGGGGCTAAAACGTATCGGACCCCATTAGACGATGACGTCTACATTTCAACAACGTTCGTTCGAAACGGTTGTAGCGACTGGCGCGTAAATCGAGACGGAACAAGAGTTTAAAGGGAGAGGGAGCTACCTATGGCTAGGGTCGGCTCCTTTGGCTCGGTGGGCGTATACGGGATACGAAAGTGTGTTTGGAATGGTGTTAGGTGGCGAGGGTTATATTTGATCGAAATATGAAGTTTTCATGCAAAACGAGGTAAAACCGGGGCTCGGGAGGAGTGAAACCAGTTTAGGCCATGGGTTTTTGGGTGAAAGGGAGTAAAATTTGTTGTTATGAATGGCTTTGACAGCCTCTATATTTATAGGTGAATTTTCAGCATGAGTCCGGACGGACTGAGGGTGAAATCCAGGGGGTTTTGTGAAACTTTGGAAATTGGAGGGACTTGCTGGCAATTCTGGATTTTCTGCAAATGAGTCCGGCCGGACTGAGACTGCATACCAGGGGTATTTTTGTCTTTCACTCTGAATTTGATTGAAAGGTGATTAGGGAGCTGTGGTATGTAAGCCACGTGTCCCTGTGACTCACAGGTCCATGGATTTTCGTGCCATATTTCCCAATTTTGTCCGTTTTTAAAATAACAATCCGAAAAATGTCCGAAATGCCCCCGGAAAGTGCCGAAAAGTGAGTTTTTCAGGGAAAGCCATACTTTTACGTGCAACAACGTGTGTTTAGTACGCTTTGACGTCGGGATTCACGGGGCAGTCTCGGGACGTCTCGTTGGCTTGGCAATGGGGAGCTTAACGGGTTCCGATTAACCTGGAGCGGGCCAGTTAACGGATTCCGATTAACTTTTAACGGATTTTTGCGATCCGGATTTGGGTACTTACAGTTAGCCCCTCAGCGACGTCACTTCCGAAGGAGGTGGGGTCGTTGAAAAAATATAAGGATCCAAATCGGGGGATGCCTTACTTTGAAAGAGACCTGGCCGGTCAGCTGGCTGGACCCTTAGCGAAAGGATTCCTACGTATCCCAAGCGGGAATCAAGCCGATCGTAGTTCGTAGGTGCAAGGAGCCGCGCGTGGGGATCTTGACCTGAGCGAGACTGTTGGGAGGCGTCTAAACATGAATGAGACCACTGCGAGGCGTCTGAACCTGGGATGGCTGAAAACGTACGAGGGCGTGTGGCGCCTCAGACCGGAGCTACTGAAACATACAAGGGCGTATGGCGCCTTAAGCCGAAGTTGCTGAAACATACGAGGGCGTGTGGCACCTCAAACCGGAGCTGCTGAAACATACGAGGGCATGTGGCGCCTCAAACCGGAGTTGCTGAAACATACGAGGGCGTGTGGCGCCTCAAACCGGAGTGGCGAGGATATGTTTATCCTGAGACGAAGGCGTTCGTGCCTTGAGGGCTGGACTTACGATGACGGCCAGATTCATCCTGCTGGAGATGGGGTGGCAATGATGGGAATGGTTGTGTTAAACTGGCGTTATTAACAACACGGAAGAATTGACGTTCTAACGACGGGGTTAGGAACGGGATGCGGTCTCGGGAGAGACTGACACATTGCTGGGGAAAAGCGTCCAGAGTTCTGACGGGGTCAGTTAGGAACTGAGGGGTTGATTGTCGTTTCTTCTTAGACAGATGGCCTTAGGTTCCTGCTGGGGAGGAATGTTCGGGTTGACGGCGATGGCCGAAGAGGGATTGTTGTGCGGGCTTACCTTGATGGCCGCTGTAGTGGAACGATCGGGCTTACGACTGGCGGCCGGGGAAGTGAACGATGGTGAAGACTTATAAAAATTTTGACGTCAGGAGACGGAATTGTGATTTGAATGTCCGGAGACAGGATTGAGCGTTTAAATGTCAAACGTCGATTTGGGGCTGGAATGAGCGTTTGAATGTCAAACGTCATCTGGGGATTGAAATGAGCGTTTGAATGTCAAACGTCAACTTTGGATGGAAATGAGCGTTTGAATGTCAAACGTCATCTGGGGATTGAGAATTTAACGTCTGGAGACGAATGTTAGTGAAAACTAACTGAGAATTTAACGTCTGGAGACGAACGTTAGTGAATACTAACAGGGAATTTAACGTCTGGAGACGAGCATTAGTGAAAACTAACTGGGAATTTAACGTCTGAAGACGAACGTTAGTGAAAACTAACTGGGAATTTAACGTATGGAGACAAGCGTTAGTGAAAACTAACTGGGAATGGATCCTCGGGGGATGGGGTGTTAGAAATTTCTAACTTGGGGGAAATTTTACACTTTTGGGGGCCAAAAGGGGTAAAATTGAAACTGCAAAAAGTTGAGGGGCTAAATTGGCAAGGAATCTTTCTGCTCCAGAAAGAGTCCGGCTGGACTGAACCTGAAGTTGACCAGGTTCATTCCAGCGCCTAGGCATAGGCAAAATTGGCCATTTTCTTCCATTTATTCCGACGAAAAGGAGAGAAAGGAGAGGAGTGAAACCATTCCAAATTGTGAGGTTTGCTCAAATTTGCAAGGGAAAATCAACATGGAGGGTGATTTGGGACCAATGGCTCGTCATGGAAGGACCGATAACGAAAGAACGCGGTTGGTTCGGACCATTCGAACCATTACTCTTCCATTGAATCCGACGGAGTTCTACCCGGCTCGGGAGAACCACAAATCCAAAGGAGGGATCGAGAGATAGGTAAACTTTTTTCAAATTCCATTAATTTTAAGAATGTGCATTCTTTAAATGTTAGGAATTTGACAAAAAATGAGTTAGGGATTTTGGTGCCCGAATTGGGGCTTTTGACTTTGCTATGCGCCTTTATCGAAATTGACTAGAGTGTAGTTCAATTGACACTATGGGTAGATGACATAAAAATTTTGGTTGCAAAATTCCATGCCTAGATGTTTTTTTCCGAATTTAAAGTATGTTTAATTCTGGACGGAGTAAATTTTCGAAATGTTCGAAAGGATTTGAAAGTTCCGAATTCGATGGAGTTTTCGAAGGGTTTTGAAAGTTCAGGATTCGACAGAGTTTTCGAAAGGTTTTGAAAGTTCCTGATTCGACGGAGTTTTCAAAATGTTCTGAAAGTTTCGGATTCGACGGAGTTTTCGAAATGTTTTGAAAGTTCCGGATTCGACGGAGTTTTCGAAATGCTTTGAAAGTTCTGGATTCAACGGAGTTTTCGAAATGCTTTGAAAGTTCCGGATTCGACGGAGTTTTCGAAATGTTTTGAAATCTTGGACCGTTAATACTCCAACCGGGATGGAAGTATTTAGGAAGAAATGAGAACTGTATCTGCGTTGCATCATTTTGACATGCATTCATGCACTCTGCTGATGTTGCTTCTGCACTTAACGTATTCTTGCCTTGTTCACCTGCAGGGGCGAGGGACAGTTGACGTTCACACCTTGAAGAGTCGGGGAGCCTTTGAGGCAGTTCGAGCATTGTGGGAGATACTCCCGAATGAGGCTCGGGAAGGGGAGAGGAGTCCATGGCAGATTGTGGTTGACTCCGACTTGGCTGGATTTATTAGCGCGGTAGCTGCGGTGGCTGTGACGCAGAGGGCGAGGTCCATGTACGTAGCTCTGAGCGAGTACTGGTGGGACACGATCCACACTTTTCACTTCAGGTGGGGGGAGGTGACTGTGACTCCCACTGACTTTGCGGCGATCACTGGGTTTCCAACCTGGGGCAACGCGCTGGTGTAGGTGGATGGCTATACCCCGAGGCAGTTGTCGGAGCTGCTGGGTTTCGATATCACCGATGCCAGGGGCTTAGATATTCAGTACAGGCCGATGGACACCCACCTGAGGAGGGGGATTGATGCATATGGGGAGGGGTCCCCTAGGATGACCGCTGAGCGTCTGGCTCGAGGGTTCATATGGTTCGCGCTGTTAGCGACTCTGTTTCCGACTTCTGACACATCCTGTCACTTCCCTTTGCTCTGGTCACTGACTGACTTGGACGCCGTGAGGGGGTTCGCATGGGGGGAGGCTGGACTGGCTGAGCTCTATCATGCCTTGGACAGGTTCTCACGGGGAGAGGAGAACACCTTGTGCTGTTTCTCATTTGCCTTGGATGTAAGTTCCGTATTTTCTCTTCCTTGTCTCATTTTTGTACTCGTATGTATCTGCTTTGTAGCTGACATAACTTTCCATTTGCTTGACAGGTCTGGTGCTTTGAGGTGTTCAGCCCGCAGTGGTGGGAGATCAGGGAGGCGTACCAGTCCCTGTTCCCTGCCATGATGTCTTGGCAGAAGGATGCGAAGAAGGTGGTGTCATCGAGGGTGGGCACTCGACTGACGTACGAGGAGGTGTCTCAGGCCCTGAGCTGAGAGTTCTTCGAGCGGATCCAGCTGACTTGGTGGAGCCGGATTCACGCTGGCGTGGTTCAGGTTGCTAGTGAGGTCACGCGTCGGTGGTAGCTGCTGGTGGGACTTCACTGCGATGCGATGTATCTGGGGGAGAGGGTGACCCATCAGCATGGTCCGGGGTCCCTTCCTATGGTGCCGGTGGACCCCCTCTACACATGCAGCATCCTTTGTCGATGCCGATGGAGGACTTGGAGCAGTATAGACAGGGCGTGTTCTATATCGAGTATGTCATAGCGGACGCCGACTATGACACTTTCTTGAGGATGAGGCTGAGGAGCCCGCAGGTGCAGCACAGGGAGGGCGAGGGCCCTGGATATTCCCTAGATCTCCCGCTTCCACGTGCTAGGCTGGCGTATGAGGGGCTGGACGGTTCCCGTAGGCGGTTGGTGATCCCTATTCCGGAGGAGGCGAGGCCTCAGTACAAGGTGGACCCCAACGCTTCGGTGAGTGCTTTTGATTTCCTGCATTTGATAGTAGTATTCTGCAAATGTTCCTTCTGTACTGTCTGCTTGTCTTCTGATGACTTTCCTGGTTTGTAGGTATCTGGCCGTACGTACAACCAGCCTGTGAGGCAGTTGGATGGGTGGGCCAACTATGCTAGGAGGCTCGTGGAGTTCCTGAGGTGTAGTTCCCGGAGGAGTGTGGCTATACATGAGCCGAGGCCGTCTAGGCCGAGAGATTTGTCTGCCTCCACGACTGGTGGAGCGGACTTTGCGCAGGGATTTGGCCAGTTCTCGGGCGGAAAGGCGGGGTTCGGAGCTCTTCCTTCTTCGTACTCGGGGCACGAGCAGGGAGAGTCCTCGAGTTCGCAGGCACAGAGGCGGCCTTTCGCGTATTCCCGCTTGGAGGAATTCGGAGATTATCTATTCTCGAGGGATTCGGCTGCTGCGGGGCAGTACATCGAGTGCTCGGATGACGAGCAGGACTCTGAGTAGTCTTCCTTTATTGCTTTTTAGACAAAATGTATGTATTGTCCAGACGATTTGACTTGTATTTGTAAAAGGCGCCCTTGAGGCAGAACCTGCATTTTGCACATCTATTTAGTGATTACCTTCTTTTTATTTTGGCGAATAAGCAAGTAGGTTGATCAAAAATAAATAAAATGAAACATGCATAAAAAATTGAACGGGTCAAAATTTATGCCTATATGCACTGATTTTTAATTAATTGCACCGTTGCACGAGCCCGGGGCAGAAGTGGTATTGGCAGTGGTTGATTGAAACCATGGGAGCACGCAGATTCAAGAAAGCATGAACAGGGCTTGGTTTGGAATTGTTTCCAATTTGAGAGCAGCTGGCTGCAGAGTTGACCAAGTCAACTGCAGAAAGAGTCCAACCAAACTGAGAATGAAATTCCAGAATCTTTTAAATTGCAGTTTCATCTTTGCAATTCGTAAGAAACTGCGCATTTGCCTTTGATCCATTAGCTGAATTTCTCTCAAATTCCTAAGGTTTCCTTCGCTTTTCTATGGCTCCATTTCCTAAGCTATCGTCTCGGATGCAAGAGCGATACTTGGAAAATTTCCAGTCGTGGGTACGGAACCACACGAGGCAAAATAAGGGGTTTTTCGAGGGTTGTTACGGGATGAAATCTATTTGGGCTTTGAAGGAGCTTATGCCAGATTGGGATCTCCTGAGAGCCGCGGCTCGTTTCTGGGACGTACGGAGGAATGTATACAACTTCTCGTACAACAAAATCACTCCTACGTTTGAAGATTTCCGGGCCATTCTAGGAGGACCTGAGACGGAACATCTAGCTCTTCCCTATGCGGGTGGCATGGCCACTGTTGAGAAGTTATTATCTCTGCTTGGTATCTCGGCTGGAGAAGCATACGAGATGCTGATACTGAACACAGACTATGTCGACATTTCGGGGCTGCCTTATAAATTTGCCGGTGTTGTGGGGAGTGTTTTTGCGTGGGCCGCGTTTGCTCTGTGCGCGATTGCTACTTTGTTCACATTTACGTCCCTGGGTGTGTGCCATCACAACAGACCGGATCTCGGTGAGGCAAAGGCAGAACGGGGAGACATCGTGCCTTTGGTTCTGGGCAAGACGTTCCTGGGCATACGTCGGATGGCGATCGGCAGCCGGTACATGTAGGGAGGGAGTCCCGCTATGCTCACTATGTGGTTGAGGGAGAGGTTGCAGATGATGCCCGAGGTGCCATCATCTTGTGACGCTTGGTCCTTTTCTCGACGTCCTCTGGTGATAGGGGGCGATCAGGCTGAACTGGAGCTCTGGATGGCCAGAATCCGCACGCATCACTTGCGATGGTGGGTTCCTCATTGGAAGTTATAGACTTGTCGGACCGCTCAGGGGGGTCTTTTGGTTTTCAGAGTGCCGGGGCTGTCTCAGACGGCTTTCTACATTCCATCCTT
This sequence comes from Adenophora triphylla var. japonica, assembly GCA_022495995.1. NCBI lineage: Eukaryota > Viridiplantae > Streptophyta > Magnoliopsida > Asterales > Campanulaceae > Adenophora > Adenophora triphylla. The sequence continues at coordinate 291,932 of JAFEMH010002899.1, forward strand.
GGTTCTGCGACAGTACGGGCTGGAGCAGGTGCCATTGACGGGTTTGAGTTATGCTGCTACCTTTGAGGTGGGATCTATGCTGATGGAATATCCTTCGACGCTATTGCTACTCACACGGTTGTGGCAATACATGTCCTTTCCTGCCAGGGTTCTCTTTCACCGGAGAGGGGGCACTGTTCTGTCTACGCAGTATCTGAACTGGTATAAAGAGTGTATGGGGGAGACACAGATGGATATCTTGTGGAGAAGGAGTGAGCTGTTGGGTGTTGATTACCTTGACAGCTCGACTTTGAGGAAAACCGAAGCGGGAGCTAACCCTCAGAATCGTACTGGGGACGACATGGCTGACTATGAGGCCAATGCTGATTGGGAGGCCGATCAAAGCACGGTCATGATGGCTCGAAGAGAGGCGGCTCAAGACAGAGCTAGAGAAAGGGCTGCATTGGTAGCTATAGGTTTGACGGAGGCGTCGGGAAGGGTCCCTGAGCCAGGTAGAAGGACTATCGAAATATTCCCTGTGAAGGTGAAGAATACTCGCCGTGGAAAAGGGAAGGGGAAGAAGGATAAAGGACCAAGTACGGGAAACTAGGTTGACCTTGCTGTCCAGAGTATCCACCCACTGTCATTGCAGACACATTAACTGATTAATATTTTATTGTAGTTTTGCTAGCGTGTAGCGTGTCAAGAGTTGACCGTGCTTGAACTCATCAAAGATTGTTTTAACCGTAATGAATTTGTAGGTTAATTGAAAAGAGTTTTTCGAAACACAAGCAATTGATGCTTATTATATTTTCTTTTGTTTTTGAGACCGAACCAATGATGGCTGCCTACGTTCCCCTTTTACAATTGGACTAAGTGGCTCAGGTCACCGTAGTTCGACACTTTAGGTGAATTTGATAAAAACAAAGACAAAAGAAGTGCGACCCTATTTTTTACCTGGATCATTAGAGGGAATGTATCCAGTTGGGTATTACTCTTTTAGCACTTTAATTTTGCTGAGGGATGGTGTATGGGGAAGGAGAGTTGACTCGTGCTCTTCCTCAAACGAAGTAACTGTGGAGCTTGCTTCCGTTCACGGGGTTAACGAAAGGGTTCCCGTCCAAATCTGCTAACTTCATGGCTCCTCCGGAGAAGATTCTTTTGTGATGATGTGCCACCAAAAATTTTTCTCGGGAGAATTCGATTTTGCGTTTCTTTGAAAACCAAATAAAACCGGAAAAAGACGGAGTCACCACGCCATTTTTGTTTTAAGGGCCAAAATATTGAAAAATGCCCGAGATTAGAGATTTGGGTTCGGAGGTCATGTTACACGCCGGGAAGGACGTTAGTGTGCACCCGGAATGCCTCGTAGAACGAGTCTTCCAAGCTGAAAATCATTTGTGTGTGTGTGTGTGTGTGTGTTTTGGCCAAAATAAGTTGAAACTCAGAAAAGTAAAAATTGGGAATTCTTCATTAGACTTTGGACAGATCCCATGATTTTTGGGGTGATTTTTGGGTTGAGTTTTGATACTCAAAAGATTTTTTGAAGTTGAAAACTAATTCTGCCAGAATGAAAAAGGCAGTGAACACTTGATTTTGAAATGGACTTTAGGGCTTTAAAACTCCAGAATCTGGGAAAAGTCCGAGAATTAAAAATGTTCAAAATATCTTAAATAAGGTTTATGTGAAAGAACTCTCCATTTTGGAGATGATTTGGTGGACCAAAACCTTCTGGAAATCTCATATATGAAATCGGGATTTCCAGAGATTGATGAACTGACCTTTAAAAGAAAATTTGAAAAAAGGAGTTTTACTCACGCAAAAAATAAAATAAAAATATTTCTGGAAATTTCTGGATGTTACCTACAAAAAGTATTTTATAGTCAACACCAAATTCCAAGTTTATGTATGTCCAAAAAATTAGACCATGGACAGAGGTCTTAGAAAATTGCTACTGGACAGCAACTTCTCAAGAAGGAAAAACATGATTTTAAGGGGGGTTTTGCATCCATGCTTGTCCCCATTTCCCTAGGCTTTGATTAGTGATCACTAAACATTTTAGTGGTGATCTACTATATCAAACCATCCTTGGGGTACATTAGGACTTCAAGCATTTCATTTGCTTGGGAAGGGAAATTTCATCCTTTGAAAGAAAGATTTTGTGTATGAAAATGATTTTTGGAAAACACTTTTTAGTGAATGATCTTTAGAAAAACACTTTTAAGTGAGTAAGAAAATGATTTAGACCTTTTAAATGGTCATCCATTGGAAATTTATTCCAAGGTGACTACATTTTTAGGTCAAGCAAAGATGAACAACAAATGAGTTGATGAACAAACTACATCTTTAAAGCTTGAGATGCATGCATGAAGGAGAGAGATTTAGGGTAGGAAGAGGAGGTTATACCTATCTTTCCTTGTGTATGAGCTTGGCTTGGGGAGTATCAAGATTTGAATGTGTTTAGGGTTTGTGATTAGAGTTGGTCAAAGAGAAAACAAGTAGATAACACTTAAGTCCTCTATGTTTTCTCTCTAATCCTCCTCTTTGGTGATGGTTTAAGCTTGAGCTTGTGTGTTTAAGAGTATGAATGGGAGTGATTTGAGAGTTTTGAAGGGAGATTGGGAAAGACTCAAGAGAAAATGGTGGCAATCTAAGGATTCCCACTTTTCTTCTTTGTTTTTCACCAGAGTGCCGTTGCCGTGTGTAAATTGTGTTGTGTAAACCGAGAGAGGAGGGTTCAATTTATAGGCCCTCAAATGACAAACAAGATTCGCGCGTGAGGGTATCAGAACGTGCACTCGGTGCATTAAATGTCGCTCCGTGCTTTGAACAGGAAGAATATTATTCAAAAAATTCCAGCAGTTTGTTTTTCAACTTGCCTAATTCGGATTTTTCCAATTTCTTTTGCTTTTTGAGATTCTTTTCTTGGTTTAACTTTAAATGGCAATGCCCACTTTACCCTTGCTTTGTTAGAAAGGTTAGGAATTGTTAGAAATGTTAGTAATGTTAAAAATTTCGTTAATTTTCTAACGAAAATACTAACAACTCAAATTGGAGCACTTACATCTTTGTACCACGAACGGTCCTATCCAGGTAGGCTTCCACTTTCTGAGGGAATTGGTCTGCGTAGGAGGCTTTTCCTTTAGCACCAAGTCGCCTTCTCTGATGTCTCGGATCTTGACTTTCTTATCAAATGCTCGGACCATTCTGCTTTGGTAGGCACGAGTGTGTTCCATTTCTTTCAATCACGCTCGTCGAGTAGAGTAAGTCTGCCGTGGACGGCTCCATAGCCATTCGACTTCATTGATCCCGTTTTCCAAGAGGACTCGGAGGGATGGAATTTCCAATTCCACGGGTAACATTGCTTCCATTCCGTAGGTAAGCGCGAACGGAGTCTCTCCTGTGGTGGTTCTGACTGATGTTCTGTATCCCCAGAGGGCTAGATGTAGCTTTTCGGGCCAGTCTCGACCTCTGGTGGTCATCTTTCTGATTATTATTGGGAGAGTCTTGTTTGCTGCCTCTACTACACCATTGGTTTGTGGTCTGTAGGGAGAAGACTTGTGACATGTGACTCGAGATGCATCAGGTTGGTCACAATCTCCTTCAAGTGGGTCCCATTGTCGGATATGATCTCGTTGGGCACTCCGTATCGGCACATGATGTTCTCTTTGATGAACTCGGCCACCTTCTTAGAATCTCGGTACCTTGTACGATCTCGGCTTCTACCCATTTGGTGAAGTAGTCAACTCCGCGACTAGAATGAACTCGTGACCATTGCTCCCTGGTGGAGTGATCTTGCCGATGACGTCGATTCCCCATGTGGCGAAAGGCGCATAGCGTAGTCAAGTGCAATAGAGTTCATGAGGAGGGATGTGATTGAGGTTGGAGATCCGTTGACATTTATCGCAGCTTCGCACGAATGGATGCGATGTTTCCATTACTATCCAATAGATCCCATACGGAGGATGATCTGTGTCAATGCTCGGGCGTTCATGTGCGGACCGCGAGTTCCGTTGTGAACTTCGTTCATTAGCTCGCTTTTTCTTTTGTTTACACACCGAAGGAGTGGCCCTTGGTGGCGCTTCTTGTACAACATACCCCCTGAATGACGAAATGGGATACTGTGCATTTTAATACCATCATGTTTTTGGCTTTGATCCCTTCTTTGTATTTTCCATTTTGACTTGTGAAGGAAGCTTCTCCGGTTTGGAGGTATTGGTAGATTTGATTGTACCAGGGTTCGTCGATCGTTTCATTTTTTATTTTGATCTCATAGCAATAAGCGGGTGTTTCCGTCTCTATTCCAGAGGTTTTGCGATTTCCAGAATTTCGACAAGAGAGGCGAGGGTAGCTGCAAGCATCTGCGAGCGGTTTCTCTCTTGGCAAATAATGGAAAGAGATGTCCTTGAACTGAGCAATGAGCTCCTCCATGTACGAGTGGTACTTCTGGTGGCCAGAATCTATCGTCTTCCATTTGTTGGACACTTGATTGATGATCAATGCTGAGTCTCCGTACACTTCTAGTTCCCGAGATGTTGCGCTCGAGGCGGCTTCCGCACCGGCTGCGCAAGCTTCGTATTTTGCGACATTGTTGGTTGTTTCAAAATTCGCCTTGATGGCTATGGGAGTGTGCTCGTCCTTGGGATCGACAAGGAGCATTCCAATGCCATTCCCTTCTTTTTGGTTTCCCCATCAAGAGTTGCCGCCTGCTCATGCGTCAAGTGAAAAGATTCCGTCATCCGGAAAGCTCGGATCGTGACCCTTAGGTTCACTACTTGGGAAGTTCCGCCACTGATCCGCCATTACTCGCCCTGTTGATTTTCGACTCATGTACTTGATGTCGAATTCGCCGGAAGAATGACCACTTGGCTAATCTCATTGGCCATTGTGATGTGATGGCTTGGTTTAAAAGAGATATCTGGACGGGGTCCATTTTGGAGACCAGAGAGCCTTTGACCGAATGTGACCGCATGTAGTGTTTCAGCTTCCCGACCTACCCATACCAAGGCGGTACGAAGTTTTCTCTAATCTTTGGTAGTAGCCGAGTTCACTCTCCTTAAGAAGCCTTCTCCGCTTACGAAGTAGATTGCATGCTCAACTTTGGAATCTTTCATGTCTTGTGTCAAGGCATTGCTCCGATTGGACGTGGTTCTGTTACTCACAGTTACCGTATAGTGGCTTGTCTTCATGTGGCGGGCACGTAATCGGGGATTCTACCCCAAGTATCTCTTTATTTTTTCAAGTCAGTTCTGGGCACTCTGAGTCCCATTTGATGTCGGCATGTCTTTCTTCATCGGTTTGAACATGGGCTCAGCGAGAGAGATGTCAACCGTTGACAAAGCGAGATCGATGTAATCAAGTCTTCCATCATAAAGCTTTTCTTTACTGTCAGTCTGCCGAGTCCGAGGCGGCTTCATGTCGATGATGAAGCCTTGATTTTCTTGGGATCGCCTTCGATACCTCTTCTTACAGAACTATGTACTTCCCAAGACTTTGCTTCCTCGCTTTCGACAATCCGACAGGTGCACCACTTAGCGCGTGGTTCAATCTCACGGAGTGCTTTCTCGATGTCTGTTGAAGAACTTTCTCAAATTTGTCATGTCTTTGCATGTCCGATCCCTTCCTCTGGGAGGTGGATGATCATGTCGTGCGACATATACTTCGATTTCTTTGTGAATCATGTCATGTGAAGAGAGGGCACATCAGCTCGAAGGCACTCGCTCACAGTAATATTGTAGCCCCAAAGATTCTTCGCACCGAACGGCATGACCGTGTGTGGAAGCGTAAAGATGCTCCCACTGGAGTGGTGAAAAGCATGCCTTGGCTTGATCCTCCTCGGACATTTTGGATTCGATTGTCATCCCAGCAAACCCATCCACGAAGGATTTTACTCTCAAAAATTTGTCGTGGCGTCGACTAGCATGTCGATATTGGGCAGATGGGAAAATCGTCTCTTTAGGGGCTGGCCTTGTTGAGATCTCAAAAATCCACGCAAAGATTCGACCTTTCCATTGGCACTTGGTGACCGCTTCACGATGTTGGAGAGCCAGGTCGGGTATTCAATTACTCACGATGAAACCAACTCAGGAGCATTTTCTAAATCTCTTCTTTTCACTTGCAAGGACCACTCGCCACTCGGTCTCGATCTTGGCGCAACTGCAACTTCGTTCTGATAGGCTTCGGGATTACCTCGGGATCCAGGGAGGAGTCCTCGTGCTCCACGATCGAGGGATCGAGTCCTAAAGCATGTCCTCGTGTGACCCGGGCGAACACGTCTACATACTCCCTAGAGGGAGGCTTATCAGGAGGCTTCTTTTTTTTCCTGCACGGCGAAGAACCGCCCACTTGTGTCTCTTCTTTTTAGGCTCTCGTGCACGACCCCAGGTTAGGTTTGAGTCATAACCTTCTTCTAAGCAGACTGGGCCCGGTTGTCCCTCTCGGTCAACTACACGCTTGAGAACTTCTTTAATGTCTATTGTTCATTTAATGTATCTCGCTCAGTCTTTATCAATTGATTCATTATTAACGTTCTTTTAAGTTTCGTTTGTTAACTTATCGATCTTAAAGTGGCAATGAGGGGATACTCCAAAGGTCGAATTTTCTATTAAAACGAGAACTAAATACATTGTTGGCTAACATTATCATAGTCCCTCCCGCTGCAAGGCCGCTGGACGACTCGCAGGATTGACTTAACTTTAACGGGGACTCCACTCGCAGGGTTTGAGACCGGGTTTTGGGAGATGTGCGGTGCGGGGCCCCGGCTTGTCTTCCACTCCCGCTCGGCTTGCTCCCGGCTTGGTCTGTCCGAAAGTTACCCGGTTCTTTCAAAGTGGCATTGCCGGGATGCTTGATGAGGGCTCGGGGGTCGAGAGGCTCGCTTCGCTGTCCTGTCAATCATGGCGATCATGCTGTTTTGAGCCCAGCTCAATCGAGGTTTGGCACCTCCATGACTTCTTCAAAAAGACTACGTAGCCGGGTCCACCAGATGGCGTCTTCTGCGAATGAATTCACGGTTCCTTTCTACTTTGGCGTTCTTGTCTCGAATGTGTCCTCGGCGGGCTGATGCGAACAATCTGTTTCCTTGAAGCTGTACTCACTGAGTTGCTCTTTCCCAATAATGTCTGGGATTCCCTTGAATGTGTACTAAAGTGTTTGTATTGTCAAGGTGGCAATTGGTCCAGTAGAGCTACATGATGTCGAGGAATGCTCCCTAATCGGATTGACAGCCTCGAGTCCTCTGAAACAGCTTGAGGTCCTGTGCGCTTAGCTTTTCCATCCTTTCTATAGTCTCAGGCTTCTGCTATCCCACTCGCTTCTTTCTCATCTTCATCGGGGTTCACCGCTTTCGGTCCCTCGCTCGCTGCTTGGCACATCTGGCTGGCTTGGCCCCTGGCCACACGGTTCCCTCGATTATGTGTCTGTTCATTGTCAGGTCCCCTCTCGGCCAGGTCTATTTGTCGGACACTTGTCGGTCCCCTCAGTTCCCGCTCGTCATTCCCTTGGTGAAGTAATGGCGAGGTGGAAACTCAGAAGGTCGCAGGTTTGGTGTGCCGTCGGGAGGTTCCACTTTTGCGGGAATGTGCACGGTGCGAGGCGAGCCTTTTGTTCTCCACGATGTTCACCGGTGTTGGCACATAATCGAGCCCCTGGACCGTGATGTGGTCCTCGACTTCGATGACTTGGTGTTGGCCTTGTAACCTTTTACTTAGAAGCTCCTATCCCCATATTGATAAAAGTTCATGAGTTTCATCATCTTCTGCGGGAGGAATCTTGTCTTTGAAAGAGTGGAAGGTCCACGATTGCATATTTGGATCTTGGAGGTCTCCCAAGAGTGAATCCGATTAATGCTATGTCATCATTATGCTTGATTTCTAACACTCGGAATGTCGTTGGTCTTCTCCCTCCCCAAGTGGTGACGCCTCGCCGCGTGAAGCTGTGGTTAGCCCGTTGCCTTGCATGAATTTGATGCGGCTGGTGAAGGGTGTGATGCCACGCCATTTATTTGATGCGGCCGGACGCTTTCAGGATGGGCTGTGAAAGTGATTGGAATTTCCAATACAATACTGGAATTTGGTGGGGATCATCCGCTTGCCGAACTGTGATGTTTAGAGTAGCGACTCCGAGAATTTGTACTGAAGTGGAGTCATAGGCCTTGGATAAAATGTGTGGGTGAAGGTTTTAGGGATCCGTAGGCTTTGATGTCAGCGAGGTCCATCCCATCTTTGGTGGGCAAGACATTCATTTCGGAACCTCCGTCTACCAACACAGCGAGGCGAGAGGTGACGCGAGGAAGGTGACGCCGTCCAACTGAATGTGACGCAGAGTGGTCTCATTGTGATCATCCCCAAATTCTTGGAAGGTCCAAATACGTAGAAGGTGATAATGTTGTTTGTGGTGGATGTTGCACGATCATCTCAATGATCAGTCTCCTGGGGTTGCGTCCACGGGGACCATGGCACGGGCCGTACTTTCCTCTAGCTTGAAGCTTCTAAGGATATGAGGGATGTGAGCGGGGACCAAAGGGAAATGTTCGCACGGGTTCGCTTAGAGCCGAGTGAGGATCGAGTCCTCTTTCACCTGAATCTGCCGTCTTCGGGCAGGGGCCGGGTTGCGCTCCGCTCCGCTCGGGGCTTTTTAGTGGCCTTAGGTGGTAATGCATGGATTTGACCCCCGATCGGGTTAGAATGCGAGCATCAGGTTGTCCTTTCCGAATGAGCAGTAGCTCACGAGTTGAGGCTTACAGTAGCAGAGGAGGATTCCTCGTAGCATAGGGCCACATGTCTTCCCTCAATTCAAGGATTGCATGTGTTTCAGCCCGGGCTGCAGCGAATCGGTAGCCTTTAGTGTCCCAGGATGCGCTATCAAGCTTGCCTCCCGGGAGGTAGCTCATGTGTTTGGCCTGACGCAGCTGTCAACGCTTTCGAACGTCGATGCCACAGCAGCTGGTTGCCGGAAGCGGCGAATGCGTAAGGCCACGACCTGCGAGAGGATTGGAGATTCCTGGCTCAAGGGAGAGGCAGTCTCCTTGATCTTCTTCGAAATTTATACCGCGTCCTTTCCTTCTTTTGGCTGAAGGCATACTAAACGTGCACTAAGATTCGAGTTGGGTTTGGTATTTGATATTTATGGTTTGCTAATTTTCCTCCACTCTTGGCCCAGATAACTTTCTGGCAGCGGCGGAAGCTTCGCGTCGAGAGTTAGCGCCTCGCGTTTCTTCCCATGTGAGAATAGCCGCTGCCTCTTTTTGAAGCTTGCGTGCATTAGTCTAGGTAATCCTCAAGTCATCGGGATAGCTTCTTTTGCTCCCTTTGCTTCATCGATGTATGGCCGGGTATGTCGGAAGGGGTGAGGCATGCTTCCCCTTTAACATCTCTAGTCCCCATGTAACCGGTTCTTTGTCCCTAGTGCTGATCAAGTTTACACGTAAAACGAATGCGCGTATGCATGGAATCTCCTTGAGCTTGCTTGTTGAGAATGGCCATCTTCATGCTCTCTTCTTTTGGAATAGACCTTCCTCCCTCGGTTGGCCTTTCAGTTTGAGAGCGGAAATGTGATCCTTTCCCATTCTCCCGGTGGACCTCGGGATTCAGGTTTTGTTGACTCCAGTCGGGCCCGTCCTTTGGGAAGAGAATGCTTTCATAATCTTCGTTGTCGCTTTCACTGCAGGAACTTGCTTTTCCTGGAGATGATGTGGTTTGTCGGTATTCGTTCCGCCGTGCCATTCCATCTCCTAGAGCTCGTCTGGGACTCGGTTGACGCCCTCCTTTGCGCAGGGTTGGATGAGAAGATGCATTTGTAGTCCGTAGTTGCTGTGAGCAAAAACCCTTGAGGTCTAATCTTGTCTAGAGTGGCCTCTAGCTTTCTCGTCTGAAGTCAGCGGTGACACTTGGCGGCTTGGTCCCCGTGGGTCTTTTTGGAGCTCGTTTTCGTCCTGCAGACGGTTCTGCCTGAAGTGCCAGTTCCATGAGGGCCTTCCCTCAGGAGAGCTAAACATTCTCCGCAGGGGGCGGCGCCGCCCGACTAGTGTCTGTAATCGTGATCACATCCAAAATCACCTAATGGTGGAAACACTTGGATTATGTTGACAAAGGAAGTCAGCCGACATTCCACGCGGCCCTCCCTGATCTCCCTAAGCACAAGAATTTCGCCATATCTCGTTGGATTGAACACACTAGGGTGTTGAATTGCGATGTGAAGTCTCGTCGGACTATGGAGCTAGCCTGGCTTTCGCTCGAAATCGTGCCGCATTCAGTGGATGTGATCTTTGATCGCATCGGAATGTTCTTCTCGATGGAATCTGCATGAAGAGCATTAGGGAAGAGCTGGCGGGGCAGAGCGCTTTCCGTGTGGCTGTCTGGCTTATCGATAAGAGCGGGGGCTCTGGTTTAATGGGCTGCCTTGGGAGAGCCGGGCAGCTGGCGAGTTTCTTCAGGGCGAGTCGAGATGGCGGTAATCAGATATTCAAAAGAGAAGGATCGTCTCGAATTGCGGCGGGCTCACTCAGGAGCGGGCGATCGTGGGCATGTTGAGCGATTTGACAATTAGCGATCGTGGTTTGCCCACAGCAGCGGTGAAGGAGGCTCCATGGGAAGCTGCGACGAGCGTGTTGATGCGAGGCGATGGAAAATTGCACCCGTCTCGCCAACTTGATGAAATGCGTCGTATGCTCGGAGAAAGCGCCGTAAGATCAGGAGGCGTTGATCTGACCTGGATGGAGGCGGCGGCGGCAACCTTTGGACGATCAGGCTGCGTAACCATAGGCCCTTCATGGAGCTCGGGGCCGACAGCTCCAGGCGATGTGAGAAGAGGCCTTGAGAATCTCTGGCATGGCTCGACTGCGCCATCGGCGTGCTGCTCGGCGTTCTTACCACCAAAACACGGAAGAAGATTGAGCGATCGGCAGCTCTGTGGAGGACATCCCTTTGGTTGCTCACATCCGTATAGACTTGAAGAGCGAAGTCATGGTGATGAGCTTGACACCCAGCGAGCGTGATGGGCGTGTCCAATGGGCCTTCTTATGGATGAAGGCGGTGGGTCGCCTTGATAGGTTTGAAAATGAGTGCTGATGTGTAGGGCTTCGGGTAGGCGTAGAGTGATGGACGATTCGAGTGATATGGTAGTGGCTTGGAGTTGAAACGAGTCACAAATCGTTCATATCGATCAATCATCATGCACTGTAGATCTCGGCGAAGGTCGGAGAGCCAAACCATCAGCTGTGTTCAGCGTCTTGAATTCCTGATGCGTGATTTTTGCGGTCTCGGAAGTGTATGAACTTACACCATGGGAATTTTCATTACAAAATGCTCTGTCGGGACATGCGATCACGAGGTTTTGAAACTCGAGAAGGCTGGGTGAAGTGGGGTGACCTCGGTCGATGCATTCTAGGATGAGAGGACTTCCGGCTGTCGAGAGGACTTTTTGTGACCACTTGGCGAGCTGGCGGGCATGGCGTGGAAAGAAGACTTAGGATGGGCACGAGATGGCGTTGAAGCCAGGCTGTGGCTTGCGTGGTTGAAGACCTCGAATTCTTGGATCGGGCGCTCAGACTGGACTTTCGTCTCGTGGCTTGCATGGGAGATCGCCATGATGCCGATCATTCTTTGGGTGATGCTGAACAGGTGTGAAGCGCTCTCCCAAACCCTTCATGGCATGCAACTTGATCTCACCGAAAGCCAGGGTGCCTCGACGATCTCCACTTGAGGCATCCTTAAATCTATGGAACCTGCTCGTTGTCGACGTGCCATGCGCCCTCCCCTATTGCTTTGCTGATAGCAGCGCAGAGGTGATTGATGCGGTGACTTTCTCGCTTCTGTATCGTGGAGGAAGCAGGCTGATCGGAAACGGCTGAAACTGAAGGCGTTCCGCGTCTTCATCTGGCATGGCGTGTGATCTGAAGATCTACTTGTCCCATGTCATTGTGGTGTCATCAATTTATCCTTGAAGGGCTCGATGATCTCAGCTTCATTTAACCAAATGAAGATGATTTTTGAAATCTGCCCTCATGATCGAAATATGACAGCTCTTGGTGAGCTGCGGATCTCGCTCATGGCGGCCAGGCTTGCCCTTCGTGGGGGCA